>JAAOAT010000460.1:0-48170 GCA_013186855.1 Fusarium ramigenum
AAGACTTAGGTAAATTAGCATAGATTTAGGATATCTTTACTAACTTTAGGGTGCCTTTTACTGAGTTTTATTTAACATTCTATATTAATCCTGGTGTTTTCATGCCCCCGAGGAATAGCCAACGACTTTGTTGCAAGGCATTCGCTTGCCGCAATGAAATTGGGGTCTCGCTTCATAATTGAGATAGCGGTGAGCCTATCATTCTTTCATATGCAGAAATATTGTGCCCAAGTCACTGATGATGTCTCGATGGCGCTTCTTGGATCATTTGTTCACAGTCAAACACCGCAACAAATATCCAAAAACAGTTTTCACTCTCAGTAAATTTCTGGGAATATGAAAGCATTATCCATTGTCTTATCGACTCTCCGTGACATGCGGTTTGTCTTGCTGACTTGCACGTCTTCCCTCGACCTTGAGACTCGTGACGTCAATCACGTGAGAACCGCATTCTCATTCGCGCCCGCTTACGTATCGATATCATCAAACAATCTCCGTTAGTCTCGGTAGACTAACTCTAACTAACCGCCAGCGCTTCCCAAACTCAAAATGGATCGCCTCTCAACTGAGCTCCTCTCCATGATCGCAGCGGAGGCTGCTGCGTGTGGACCGCAAATTGACATCAGCACTGTCTTCGATGTCTGGGACTCTAATGACACGTTGAAGACCCCCCGGACGTTGTCTCGACACAATTCCCTTGCCCCGTACGCCGCCGTCTCACACAATTGGCAGCTGGCCTTTGAGCCGTTCACTTTCCATACCCTTGTCATCTCGCCCAAGAGGCTGATTGAAGCGGCACAGTACGGGTATCTCACTGAACGGCGCCTCGGGTATGTTCGCTTCATCGCTGTTCTCATCGCCTTTCCCCTCCCGCGACCATGGGATACCCCCATCATTTTCCCTCCTGGACTTGACGTAAGAGGGGACTTTTTGAGAGCTAGAGATGATGCAGGCTATGTCTCATCTGAGGATGAGTTCGAAGAAAATGAAGGTGATGGCGATGGTGACTGTATCACTAGCGTGATCGACTTTCCCCACCCGAGAGACAGAGGCTACGATAGAGTGTTCGCCAAGATCATGAGAATCCTCTTCAACGCCCTCAAACTGGCTCCTGTCCACGAGAACCAGGAACCGTACATCGACATACGGTTCGGCTTTCCAATCCCTCGGGAATTTGGACTGAGCCGTATCTCCAGCCCTGAAGAGATGGAAGCAAATACCCTAGAGGGTCCCTGGCTTACAACTGTCTATTTTGGTATGAACCGCAACGGAGAGGAGCTACCAGAATTGCCGTCCATAGCTGCGTGCACTTTTGAGCTTGTCTCATGGAGTTTATGCTTCGAGCCTCACACGGCATGCATCCTTGCAAGCAAGATGCCACATCTGAAGAAGCTCAAACTTCATCTCAGTGATAGAGAGCTGAAGGTTCCAGGTCTCAGAGTTGAGATGAGAAAGAGTAAGGTCTCCATGGACAGCAAACCTGAGTCGCTGACAGTTCTGTAGAGCTCGCAAGTTCGTTGTCTATCTTGCCACATGGCATATACGACTTCGATTTTCATTATTCACGAGGTATACCGCGGGACCACGTACACATACCCACCAGTATACTAGATCCAGACGAAAACTGCGATCACCTCAGCCAAGCTCTCTTCAACTTCTCTCAGCGAGAGAACATTACGCGATTCTCGGCGGAGGGCAGTTTCGAACTGAGTGTAATGGGCCCATCAGAAGAAGCTCTGTCTAGCTGTCCCGGCTGGTCAAAACTCGAAAACTACGAGATCGGGTTTCTTGCCATCACCCCCGCTGGACAGTGGCTCGCGGTGCCCTACAGGGAAGATCCGAACACTGACATCTTCAAAACCAAACGATGGGGCCCACCGAGTGGGCGGCCGCGAGGTTATTACTCAAATTTCAACGTCAATGAATTCAGAGGTCCGATTGATCCAGACTATGCACACGAACTCCTCTGTGCAGCCGGGCAGGCAGCTTCTCATATGCCCGGGCTACAGCGAATGGTCATCAATGTCGGAGTCATTGGGAGCTACAGGGTCTCTTACAACAGCGCCAAAGTTGAGCCGTGTATGAGAATCGTCGGGAAGAAGCTGCAGACGCCGGAGGAAGACGTGCTTCGAATTTGGCGTCGCGTAGCGCGTGAGCACGATCATAAGCTTGTCCTTCGTTGGAAGGACACAGCGAGGATAAAAACGAGAACCGAGGATTTTGAATAATTTGGTCATGAGGTTTTTTGTATTACGATCGTAAATGATATATATGAGAATCAATGGGTATCAATGTTGCTAGTGGGTTCCGTGTTTTCCCCCCAATAAATGAACTGTCCATAATCCTGAACTCCTCCCGATGATATGATATGTCGAATTGCAAATGAGACAATTCTGTTCAATTCGAGGTCGCTATGCGCCTCCTTCTAGGCGGCGTCATCCTCGTAGATTGTAAGTGTTTGGTCCCAAGACCATGTTGTATGTAGCCAGGTCGTCACTGAGTTGGGTCAGAAGACACAATGTCAACCCAACTCAGGCGCCCGATGACGAATGGCGAGATGAGTGAAACGACACGGCTAAAGTTATTTATTGCCGTGGTGGCTTTGTGGCGCTGTTAGCTTACGGCAGCCTCAGTGTCGGGTGATGGCTTCGGCATTTGCAGTTGAGTTGGGGAACTCGTAACAGCGGTGAAGGTCGTGCTTCAGTGGCTGGTTGAAGAGCTTACGGAGGCGTTGTAGTTGTAAATTGTGTGTGGGGTGAGTAATTGTTCTGCGATGCGTTAGAGTTGAAGGGCGGGATAAGGGAGAGTTACTTACAGTAGTCGAGGAAGTTTAATGGGCTGGCCTTTTGGTGACGACCTCCCGACTGTGACGATGCGTTGGTACTATACTTTTGTACGTGGTTCATTTGAATGGGAGCGACATTCGATTGAATGGGAACGTCGCTCCCTGTCCGCGTAGAGGAATTTCGTCCGATTGATTGACATTCAACGTTTGAAGGATCTGGCGGTGGGGTCTCGGGTTCGCCGACGATGTGCATGCAATTGCAATCACTGTGTTGGACGAGTAGCAGCAATTTGTTGAGCACCACGAACTCCATCTTGAGTTTGATGCTGTACACGACGGGTTTGTAGGTTGTTTGGATGTTGAAGTGGCTCATGTACTGCGTGACGATGAGGCTGATGTCGAGAAGGATGACGAGGATGTTGACGATGATGAGGTATCGCATGATCTTGCGCTCCATCTTCTTGCGCACGGCGAAGATCGGTTTGAGACCCCGCGACGTTTCCCATATGTAGAGGCCTGATATGATTGTTTCTTGTATGCAGAAGCCGGCGAGTTGGATGCGCTCGTAGACGTTGAAGGCGCCGATGTAGTGGGCCGAGTGTTTGGTGTTGCTTCCGAGGAAGAGGACCGTCGTCGGGACATGCAGTATGAAGAAGTTGATGATGATCATGTATAAAACCCATCGCGTCTTCGACTTATCCTCAACGATGAGATGTAGTCGAGAATACAGCACGACAGATTGACCGGTGACCATCCCATACCAGCCCACGCACGTCAAGACGCAGAGCAAGAAATTGGGCCCCAAGCTGTAGTACCTCAACATGACAACGATGCTGTGCAGCAATATCCCCTGGGTCGCGACCATCATGCTCCAGAAATAGAGCCCATCGTGCCGCTTGAAGCGACTCAGTAGCGAGATGAGGATCTCGAGACAGTTGTAGCACGCTATGGCGAAGAGGCCCGCGATGGCCATGTTGACCGGCAACGACACGGCAATTGGCCCCGTCTGGCCTGTCTCCCCAGACTGAGCGGCCATGATTTCGGCGGTTCCGACGGACGTACGACGGTCATTAAGGAGAGGTAGATTTAGATTGACTTTGGTGCGGGTGCATCGTGAACAGTTGGCAGCTCTTGGCGAAGGAGGAGAAGAAGAAAGGCAGAGACGGAAGACGGAAGAGCAGAGCTTGGGCTTGGGTGCAACGTTAATATGGATGGGATGGTTTCCCCGTGTCGATCTGGCGCGTCATTCTTTTGTGTATGAGTGAGTGGCCTTCATTAATACGAATAACCTGTTCAGTTAATCGTCATCAGCTCCCCCTGCATGGGGCAGCCAGGCCCTCGGGGTAAGGAAAAACAGCGGAACGGCTTACACCAAAAATCGCTGATCTCCCACCAAAGCCCGTCCGCTGTATTTCCTCACCCCCTAGCCAGGCCAGTCCATCCCATGCGAACGGACCCAAAATTGATGCTTCGAGGATGTAACCGCTAAAAGCTCAAGCGTAAGCCCGGACATGATTCAAGGCCCGCAGACGTTAGGCCAGTCTTTCATGTCTCAGCCATCAAACATGTGCTCGTGGCTTGGGGAACAAGGTTAGCAACGAGAGTAATGGTTGGTTGGGTCAAACGTACGTTAACGAAGAGCGGAAAGACAAGACAAAACTCGGTCAGTCCCAAGCCTCAACTGTCCCCAATCCAATTGACATGGGGGTGATTTGCCAATGAAACAAAGACAAGACAGAACACGGACACACCCATCCACTCCGTTGGGCCGGTAAAAGTTTAACCAGGGGAGGGCCTGGGAGGGTTTATCGACGCGCCAACCGCGTTGGGTAAAAAAAACCCTGGACCCTCGGCCCCCCATGAAATAATCTCTATACATATAATTATAACCTTTTGTCCACGGCCCTGCGAAGTATGTGAGCTGTCAAGTCGTGACATTCTACCAGCTCGAGTCCGGAAGCTGGGGAGAGGTCACTCAGGAGAGAGCAAATGTCACCAGGAGAAATGCTGCAAGGATGAATGACAAGGGGACCAGTATTTAGAGTTTATGTACATCTAATGCAAAACCACGAAATATCATCGAGTGACAGCCTCAGCCTGCAAACGTCGACTTTACCATTATTTTTCGTCTTAAATGTCAGGCGTAGAGCTTAAACAGTCAGATTAAATGCCACAGTCAATCATCTCGAGTTAAAGCAGCAAAAAAAGTATGTAAATGTCATTGAAGCAAAGAGTCAAAGCAAATGACTCGCGATATGCATGAATTAAGCGTAGGTCACAGCGCAGCGCCCGTAGCTTGAAGCCCTCGGAAAATTCCATGCCCGCCAGTTGATGATATGATCGAGATGCATTGTCAATCAATGCGACGTTAATTTTATGCTCTCGTCGTTATATAATTGCGCCATGGTACGGAGTAAGTGCTGTCTCAATTGGGAGGGCATCGCAGAACGCCTCTCAGCACTTGCAAGGATGACTACCGAGTTCCGTCTCACGGAACGGAACTACCGAGGCCAAGACTGCTTGTTTCTTCAGTGGGAATTGAGGCAATTAATCATCCGCTTTTGCTGACAGGTACATACAGATACAGAATCAAGAATTAAGCTTTGGGTTAGTTAGGATGAACTTGTCAGATTTGACTGCCACTTTTTTTTCCCTTTCCCTTTGATGCCTAAACCCTCTCCAAGGCTAGAGCGTGGCTACCAATTCGCGGTTTAACGTTACGATAAACAATGGACGCCAATCGGTAGGGGATCCGTCAAGCCAGTCAAGCCAGTTCAGCTCCAGCCCCCGCCCCCTGTAACAAGTCAAAGCAGCCCGCAAAACAAGACAAGCCTAAACAATCTCCAACCGCGAGCTATTGCCCCTTGGCCTCAAATTAGACCCCCTCAATACACGAAATACGCTTCAATCAAATCACCTGCCTGACAGCTCATGTGTAGCACATCTGCAAGGGACGATATCACTTTCCCCTTTCAGTATCGTTCGTTTCCCATGATCTTCCCGGGGCGCGAATCTCGAATCTCACCGGGCGATGCTTCCGGGACGAAGCCTTGGGCACCAAGTGGCCTCGCCTCAGAGCTGAGGGACAAGCCTAATTAGTGGCAAACTTTAAGCACAAGGTTGTTATGCCAAGTTGAGTAACACCGAGATTCTGCATCGACTTGGATCCTTGCAATGACAGCTGTCTCGGGGTTCACGATGCTTGGCGCTGCATCTTCTCTATGATATGGCTGTCGCTCCCTTCCCAGAGAAACTCGTGCTCCAATGACCGGATTAATTGCTCGTGCTGTGGCGATCTTGGCGTAATAGCGGCCTTGAACGGCTCGGGGTGGCTGATCATCCCGGGAGTAAATAGGAGTTCGGGTTGGGCACCATTCTCGTCTTTGCTGATATGCAATATAGCGAGTGACTGGGCGATGTTGAGGAATAATGCATTGTCGGCCAAGACACACCCCGGGTATACACGGCGCCCAAAGCCGAATGTGTACGTATGCGGATCTTGTTCAGGTTGATTGCCGTCGGTAGACAAGAACCGTTCTGGCTTAAAGCGCATTGATTCTTGGTGGACCTCAGGGTCATGAGCAAAGTACCTATGCACCATTAGCCGAAGCCAGATACCGTCAAGATGTACTCACCAGATATTGGGCATAATCAAGGCGTCCTTGGGAATAAGGTAGCCCTCAAACACATCATCTACAGTGCTTGTATGAGGAAGCCCCATAGGGACTACTGGATTAAATCGAAGAACCTCCTTAACTACCGCATTGACATAAAGAAGGCTTGGCCGATCTGAACAATTAGGTAGTCTCTGGTTGCCGGTTACGCCGTCAATTTCCTCTTGTGCCTTCTTCTGGACATCAGGGTACAATATCATCGCTAGAAGAAAAAAGAGAAATGGATGAGACGGTCTGCCATGTCAGCCAACGTTCCTCATAATCTCCGCTCAGCAACGTACCGTATCAGCCCCAGCAGCGTAGAGTGACAAGGCAGACCACTTGGTCGTGAACCTCGCTTCCTCAGTCGACTCTCCCACTTGAAGAAGCAGCGAGACAAACGAGTTATCTTGTTTACCTAAGGTACGTTGGTGCTTGACAAAACCATAAGGCTTTTCCGTAAGATCGTCGAGTTCTGAAGACCATTTCTTGGCAAGTCTCTTGAAGTTTGCGCCTGGAAACCAGTCTAGTACGTATCGCACTGGAAGTGTCAGCGGTTTGCACAGGCAGGGTTGTGTTTGAGGCGGCTTACATAGGGGTAGTATATCAACTAAAAACGCGCCGGGAACACCGGCTGCTGTTACATTATCCATGACTTGTCCTGCCATTTTAATGAGAATATCTTCCTTGAAGGGCTCTGCTGTATATCCGTAAGCAATTTTCAGAATCGCTGAACCCGCTTCCCTTGGCAATGTTAGTGTAATCTCCTGACTTCTGCGAGCTGGCCAAACCGACTTCCTGATATGGTTCATGGACCGCTCTGGGTCGTCCAAGACATGCAAGAGAAAGTGTGCAACTTCAGCTTCTTGCAGCCTATCATATTTGCCGCGGCCCTTTTCGATCCGATCATACGAGCCATGTTCTTCCGATGCGTTTTGAAGCGATCGTTGTACAGTGAGAAGCCCAGTGAGTTCACCCAGCTAACCCTATCTTCATCAGCCGGTATATATCATCGTAGAGCAATCGCGGCTCACATTTCACCCGCCATCATAATCTTGGGTCTGGAGGAATGTTTTGCGGATCGTTTATCTAGCAGCTGTGATGCAAGTTTCCAGCTGTTTATGATGATGATTGTCTGCCCCATTACGGTGATAGAGCTAATAGGTCCTGATCGCTGTCAGCAGATGGCTCGCTGTGCAGTCTACTTCTACTGGAGGTCTTACCATAGAGGCCCTTGAACTTCGACCAGTGATGCGCTTCGAACACGCCTGGCGGCGGAAGATCGTTCAGGTTTGCTACCAAAGGGATGCATTTGGGTCCCGGGGGGAGAGGAGCTCGATCTGGGGCATTGCCAAGTTTTGGGAGACCAATATAGATCAGAAATCCTTGGGCAAACCCAAGAATGAAATCCGATGCCTCAAACATAATTGCAATACTCGGGAGAACAATAAAAAGAGCACGAAGTAGAGGCAGTCAAAAAGGCAAGATTCATGTTTCACCAGCACATCTGCTCAGCCAACACATATCATATTGAAAAACTATTCCTGACGTCTGACAAGAATCTTATCACAGTGCATCACTGCATGCAGTCACTGAATGTAGGGCTTAGCCTCGGACTTAGGCAATTTAAGAAAATAATCAAACAAGCTTAAATACAGTAGCTATATATGCTATCTATTCAGTGACCAGCGCTGCATCATAATTTGGGCATGGTACGCCACGAGGCATAAACATCTGCCTCAATGAGAATCTTGACAATTTGCACCAGGGTCGCCGAGCTTTATGAACACCAGCAATCACTGAAGTAGTCAGAGAAGCTCCTCTCGGGTTTCTGGTGAGTGTGCAGAGTACTCACCAGAATGCCAATGCACGTCACACTCACGATCATGAGTGGGAGCCGGACCGGGATAATTATCCACTTGCGGAGCCAGCCTCATAAGCGCTAGACGAGGTTGGCGATGGAACGCACCATTCAAAACGCGAAGAGCTGTCAAAATCAACGTGGCCTACTCACTGTACCGATCGCCATGTCCTCATACTCAACACTAGATAATCTCCCTAGTGAGATTCAACTCCATATCTTTTCTCAGAACACGGCGCACGACCTTAGCACAATTGCCCGAACCTCGAAACGCCTCAACCAAATTGCAACACCGCTTCTCTGGAATGACATTGAACTCCATGAACAGGGCTACCATGAGTCCAGACACGAGATTAAGGTCCCTCCTCCAACGAGAGACCCAGCGCATCGGCCTTACCACCCCAAGCATAAATGGGGAGACGGGCGAGGCGCGTGTATGAAAGCTTATCAGTTCTTCAATATGCTGCAAATAATGCACAAAGAGAACCCCGATCGGTTGCAGCAGATCACCCAGCGTGTAAGACATCTGTGTACCGTGATTGATCCTTCATGGAGGCCAGTGGATGAAGATACCGATTCCATTAATACTGAGGTCATCCAAGTCTGGCATCTTTTGCCGTATTTTTCAAGCCTCGAAACATTAGAATTGTACGGAGACTACTACTATTGCCAAGAGGCTGAGGAGCAAGTTTCTCAAATTCTTGGGCCTCCTCCGAAACTCCGATTCCTGAAGCTCTCAGGCTACATGTCACGAGAAGTGCCAGCATGGCTTCTTAGAGGAGGAGATACTTTAGAGCGCCTTGAACTCGATATGTTGGACCGCCCCATCTCAACATGTCTATCGAATGATCCTCATTTTACTCCACTTCCAAGCGAGAAGATAGATACAGATGATGGAAGTGATTCCGAGTCTGATTATGGAAGTCTAATCGACGACATGATCATTCCTCGACCCCTTGGGAGCATTTTCAAAGACTATGGTGATCACAAATTGAAGTTGTCGAAACTAAAGCATTTGTTTCTTGGCCAGCCTGCAGAGTCATGCTCCACCAACGATTTCGCGACATATAGCTGGTCAAAACGCGCCGAATCAGCTTGCTACAACGATTGGCTCAGAATTCTAGAGGCTTCTATGAAAACACTTGAGACACTAGTTCTGGAGCAAAGACCAGCGGCAGATTATATCGAAGGAGACGGTTACAGCGAAGACACATGGATGGATGAAAGGGTATGGTCTCATGCAGGCGAGATACTTCTTGAGATGGTCCAAACAGTCATATCTCCTGGGACGAGTCGGCTACCCTTGAAGTGGGTATATCTGTATGGTATAGTCTCTGTTTTAGGAGAAGATGATCCTCCGTCTTTGGATTTGCCTGCTGGCAAGTTTATGCAATTTCTCAAGAATCGTGGGGTTGACTGTGAAGCAAGACGGGGGAAGTGGTGCTTCTTTGATAGGCAAACTGGAGCTGTGGATTGGTGCCCATGGAATGCGGCGTATGAGGATGAAGTGGAGGAGGACGAGGATGAGGACGAAGACGAAGATGCTGAGCCAAAGGCGAAGTGGGATACTGTGATGGCCAAGGTTTGTCCACAGAAGCCTCATCGTGCTTTCTATGAGCCAGTTTCGGTATAATTGCGGAAGCTTTGCCAAAATCTATCATTTCAATAATGTTACCCAATATTCATATCCATCGGGCAGTTTCATTCTATTCCCGAGGCATCTCGGTCTCTCCAACACAACGCCGTACCCCACATTCATAAAAGCCATTGCGTAATGATCAAGCACTTGCAACCTCCAAATACCAACATCAATCTTCACAATGTCCTCCTTCGCCGTAGTAAAAGACATCGACCACCTCGTCCTAACATGCAATGATATCTCCACCACGATAGAATGGTACACCAAATATCTCGGCATGAAGTCCGAGACCTTTACATCAGCAACCGACCCCTCGTCTCCACCTCGCAGCGCCTTGAAGTTCGGCACTCACAAGATCAATCTTCATCAGCGCGGTAAAGAGTTTGAGCCTAAGGCTAGAACTGCTTTGCCTGGTACTGCTGATTTGTGCTTTATTATCGAGGATGGGACGGATCTGCAGGGCTTGATTGAGGGGTTTGAGAAGGAGGGTATAAAGGTTCTGGAAGGGGGAAAGGTTGTTGGTAGAACGGGGGCTATGGGGGGGATTCAGAGTATTTATGTTCGTGACCCTGATGGGAATCTGATTGAGTAAGTTAAGGCTGAATTTCTGGTTGAAACGGCTATTTTGTGAGAATCTACTAACTGTTCATAGACTTTCCCAGTACTCGACTTAAGAGCTGAGATTTGTCAACTTGAAATACTACTTTATTCGGCTTTATCTTTCCCTACGTGGGGTTCAAGTACATAAAAGCCTTTTATCGTCTTCTCCCTGTTTTCATCTTGTGATTAGATCCCATCTTAACAGACTTCACGCTCTTGGTCGAACAACGACCTGAAGCCGTGTCCTAGAAGGTGGTCTCAGCCATCTAGAAACTACTCCATTTTGCTATGACTAATCTGCAGTGAATTGGCATTGGAGTGAGCTGACTTTGCATAAATTTAGAGTGGTCCAGGAGGAGTTTGTTTTCAAACAAACTCCACATGCCAGGACATATCGTGGGTCATTCTGTTTTATACAAGTCCGTGAGACTTCTAGCCTATCTCTTGAAATCATTCACCGACAAAACGGAGTGGCTTGGCTTGGAAGGATACTCCAGTTGAGACCACATCGAATCGCTCTACCTATCGCCCCATTATCTGTCCATGAGCTACAGTTGCGTCAAGTTGTACCTTATACATACTCAGGAGATTCATAGCATATATAACAGCTTACGTACCAGCATTCCAGCAACTAGGAGAAGAAATATGTATATAGCTCCGTTCATTGGCCTGATTGCTATGGAGTTTTGCTACCTACCTAGGTAGTTATAACAAAGTGGCTGGCTGAACTGCTGCGCTTGAGTCGCAATCAGTGGAGCTCGACCCTCACCTTGACTCACGCAAGAATCCTGTCTCGGCAATCTCAGTTCCGGCACCCAGTTCCTTGGTAGAAACCGTCAATGCAACTGTCGTCATGTCTAAGACCTAATGTGACTCAGTAGTGTCCTCCTATTCGATTCATATCGTAGGGAAAAGTGGGAGCGTCATCTCTCACAGAAGATCAGCAGGCACCATTCCCAGAGTATATTAGAGCTTATCTCCCATTCCTCATTCCAGTCCAACCAAGCTCCCGGCCACGATCTACCAAATGCCGATCAGCCATGGCACGTGGGGCCAAATCTAGCTTCCGGTAGATCACTGGGAGGCCTATTGACGACGTGGTTATGGAGTGGAACGCATACATAGTAGGAGTATAGAGCGGCTTGGCGTGGTTCGTCAAACTCGGGGATAGCGGTATGTTTCTGACCTGTCTCCCCAAGCAGGAATTCATCAACCGTTAGCCCGTTACCAAAACGTCCTCCATTCCCAGCTCTCCCTGATCCACATACTACTCTATCAAATCACAGCCAAAAAGCAATAAATCGCATGGGCAAATGATTTGAGACTCCTGCAGTAGTGTCGATTAGCTTCTACAGAAAGAGTCAAAGATCTTCGATTCCACTGGACCGAAATGCAGCAATTTCACCAGCACAAGTCAGTGTTGCAGATCGAAACATAAGGGAGGGGCCTGTTCTGCTCAGTGCGGCTAAGATCGACACTACCGGGCTCCGTAAGGCTAAGAACCCAGTAGGTCCAGCTCTCCACAGTTCAACTAGACAGAATTTCCGAAAAATAGGAACTGTAAGGGGGAAGTGACGTAGAGAGGTTAAGAAATGATGGCTGAGATGGTTTGTTTGAGAGGTGATGATCACACTTTGCTGTCATTTTTGTGACCGCGAGTAGTGGATGATTCTGATAGTTGCGATTAAATCTGATGATATTCAAACTTCAAAGCATCAACAGGAAGAACGACGAGCTGTAAAATCATGATGCTATCAAGGTTCAGCGTAACATCTACTTCCTCATTACGATTCAAGTGTCGAAATCGTTCAGAGCCCCATAAGGCGTGGATCTTCACTGAGAGTCATGATGCCGCCAGCTCCCCGGTGGACTCAACACCACACTAACTATCACGACTCCATTCTGCCAGAGTGATCGACAAGACTACCGACTTCTAGTGACAGCACCAATCTCTTTCCCAGATACTCCCCTGGCAAGAAATCTTTATATAAGGACCTCTCTTCACCACGTCAAAACTATTCTCATCATCCTCACATCTCAACACTTCTCTACGTCACACTCCTTTGAAAAACACTCTTTCACTTTTCTTCTCAAGCACATTCAAAATGAAGGCCACTTTCTTCTCCGTTTTCGCCCTCGCCATCTCGGTCATCGCCTCCCCTGTTCCTGAGGTCCAGAAGAACACCCGCTCTGTTGAGCAGGTCAACGGTGCTATTCACAACGCTGAGAACATCGTCTCCAAGGTCGGCGTCAAGCAGATCGTCGACGAGGCTACCAAGTCGCCTGCCAAGCGTGCTGCTATCTCCAGCCCCCAGGAGCTCATCACTGTTCTCAAGAGCGGTGTTAGCAACATTAACAAGAAGACTACTGGTCTGAGTAAGTGACCATTTTTTAAATTGATTTTGGAATTGGTGCTAATGGGTTTAGACTCTATTGCTGAGAAGGTCAATGCTGGTGATCTTACCAAGGACGCTGGTGCTACCAAGGCCATTCCTGGCTTTGAGTCCGTTCACTTTGAGCTTACTGAGATCGTCACTAAGCTCACTGGTGCTGCTGGTCTTGATGTTGCCGACTCTGATGTCGACACTGTCCTCAACCTTGTTGTTGTTCTCGTCTCTGAGGTTCTCACTGCTGTCAAGACCATCGTCACTGTTACTGGCCTCCGACCTCAGCTCATCTCCATCCTCCACTCTGTCTTCCAGATCCTCACCAAGGTTCTCGTCCTTGTCATTGGCCTCGTTTCTGCCATTGTTCCTGGTCTGGTTGCCGGTCTTACTCCTCTCCTTGCTGGTCTCGGCAACGGCGTTCTCGCTCCCGTCCTTCTTCCTATCACTGGCCTCCTTGCTAGTCTCGCTGTTTAAAGGGCTTACCGCTAGGGCTGGCTACATTAATAGCACTATGAGCGTGAAGCTTTCGGATAGAACCGATAGCTACATCAACTCAATTCATCATCATGATATTACGGGGAGGTATCTTGGGTTAATGACTATGGCCAATGGTCTTCTATGTATATAATAACTCTTATCAACAAAAGTTTACGATATCCAACTGTCTCATCTATCTCTCCTTGCGTTGCCAGTCAGTTTGTCTGTAAACACGATGTTCGTATGAAGTAGATGATTGACTGGCGTTTTTCCTACTTACCGCACTATTCTCAAAGTTCTCAAAGGGTATGCTTTCCTTTTTTAGATTTTTCACACCATTTAGTGCTGATTGGGATCTGTCATCGGGGTTCAAAATCACTTGGTTTACGCCCTGTAGCTGACAAAACCTACGTCACATCGAAATGGGGTAAAATGAAGCTCAAAAGGAAAGTCTTTCCATGATAAAACTAACCCGGCCCGTCTTACGCCTTTCCATTGACATTGATCAAGCGGATATAAAATCTTAGACATTTCTTCAGACAACACTAACACAACATTCTACCGCCGACAGTTGATACACCATGGCAGCATCGCGATCTGTCTCAATCACTTATGTCCCTGCGGACTGTGGATCTATTATTCCAGGCAAATCCAAAGCACCTCAAGCGTTCAGAGACGTTGGTATCGTTGACAAATCGAGAGATGCCGGTGTACCATCTGTCTCTGAGCATCATGCTTTAATGGCCCCAGCAACATTCTCTGCTGCGACATTCAGCGCAGGCGGTGCACGCAACGAAGATATCAATATCGCGGTCTGCGAGAACGTTGAGCGGACTATCGGCAATAACTTCAGGGCGACTGGTCAGCCTGATTTCCAGCTCGTCCTCGGCGGCGAGTGCTGTATGCTACCAGCTATCCTCTCTTCCTTCTGGAAACATGCCGACTCGCAGTCTCCGCCTGAACGTGTTGGTCTGATTTATATCGACGCCGATACCGATCTTACCTCTCCTACAGACCCGAGCTCTATTGGCACTTTTGCTGGGATGAATATGGCTCATCTTGTTCGGTTACCAGGTGCACTTCCACGCATGGAGCAGTTCTCTCGTCCATCAGGCGAACCAGTCTGTGATGCTTCGAATACTGTCTTCTTCGGCACTAACATGTCTCTTCCTGGAAACAAACCAGAGCACTTCAAGTATCTCTTCGACAACAACTTCAAAGTCGTTAGCTCAGCATCCGTAGCGAAAGACCCTGAGCAGCGCGCACGAGAAACGCTCGAGTTTCTGCACGACAAAGTCGATATTATCATGGTTCATTTAGATGTTGACTCGATTGATCCTGGAACGTTTCCTTTGGCGAATGTTCCCAATTTTACTGGGGTGGAGTTCGAGAATATGATGAGAGCGCTCAAGGTGCTGCTTGGAAGTGAAAAGATTGGAGGTCTCACCGTTGCGGAGGTCAACCCTGATCATGATCCGGGGCTGAAGATGACAGAGAGATTAACTTCTCATATCGTGAAGATGTTGGCTGCAAGAAAGTGAAGGTAGAGAAATATACGCTGCATAAAAGAGCGATAAGAATATGGAAGATCAATATGTTACGCTATGTACGCTAGACCTGTATCAGACTGTGAGAGGCAAGGCACAGCTTGACGTTGATAGGGCCGCATGCGCAGAGCATTCGTCACCTCGACCAAAGCCCCCAAATTCGGGCACGTCACAGCTCACTCAGTCTATCCCCGCTCTTTCATCGAAATCGCCAAGGCTATTACTCACTAAAAGTTATCATATAAGACAAATAATCGCGATGGGCAATACATATTCTCTATTCTTTCCTCCAAGTCCACAGTTTACTGAGGGGGACCTCACTTCCCAGAATGGGCGCGTATTCATCGTCACAGGCGGCTACTCCGGCGTAGGCTTCGAATTGAGTCGCATGCTCTATCAAGCTGGCGGATCCGTTTACATCGCTGGAAGATCGCAAGAGAAAGCAGAATCAGCTATCAAACAACTCAAGGAACAATATCCCGATTCAAGCGGTAGCCTGAGCTTTCTCAAGATAGCCCTCGATGACCTAGATTCCATAAAAGAAGCGGCAGAAGATTTCAAGTCGAGAGAATCAAGACTCGATGTCCTTTTCAACAACGCAGGAGTATCTAACCCTCCAGCTGGTTCAGTCTCAGCTCAAGGATATGAACTCAGTATGGCAACGAACGCCATCGGGCCTTGGTATTTCACACAGCTTCTCGTACCAATTCTGAAGGAAACGGCAAAGAGTCAGCCCCCAGCATCAGTTCGAGTAATCTGGACCGCCTCCATCGTCACAGACCTCTCCGTCCCCAAGGGTGGAGTCAAGATGGAAGAAGTCATCAATCCATCCAAAGACCAGCAAGTCAATTACACGAACTCAAAGACAGGAAACTGGTACCTTGCCAGCGTTCTAGCAGATCAGATTGGCTCTCATGGTGTTCTCAGCGTTTGTCACAATCCAGGAAATCTTCACAGCAACCTGCTTCGCCATATGCCGTCGATTGTTGGCTATATCGTTTCGCCGCTTCTTTATCATGCCAAGTTTGGTGTTTATACCAACTTATGGGCTGGGCTATCACCTGATCTTCAGATCGAGGACGGAGGGAGGTTTATTTTGCCTTGGGGGCGTTTCCATCCGAACCCGAGGGCTGATTTGTTGGAGAATCTCAAGTCAAAAGAGCAAGGAGGAACGGGGACTGCTGCTGAGTTTGCGGAATATTGTGATAAAGCCATTGCAGACCACCAGTAGGTGCTCTTCTGTCACTGAACGCAATGTGCATCAAATCTTTACGTTTCAGTTCAACTTTGCATCTTAGACTCAACGTCATATATTGGCAGATTTATGCAAATAACGAGACATCAGGAGGCAAATATTGACTTTGATAATTATTTAGCTACTCTCAATCCTTGAGCCAACCTTTGACTCCATCACCGCCATGTTGACCTATAATAGATTCAGGTCGGCTGCCTGAGATTTACAGCTCTGGTGTATAACCGATAGCCTTGTTCAAAGCATACACATCCCAGTAAAATGGCATGATACTCTTGATAACCCCAGCCTCAAGATCAACCTGAACGACCTGGCACAGAGGGTACTTCAATTCCTCCCCAGTCTTGCGAACCTTGAGATGCAGATAGCCGAGCGAAATGATGCGGTTCGAGCCCTCCTTTTCGAATATCTCAGGGTTTTGGACATCGACTTTGTCAAAGTAGTCGGCCATAGCTTTTGCCCACTGCTGGAAACCATCGGGTCCAGTGTACTCGCCAGCGTAGGGTAGTCCAGATGATTGTTTGAGGCGAACTTCTTTTGAGAGACTTGCTGCCATGCCGCTGAAGTCGCGTTCTTCGGGTGGTGAAGCCATGTAGATGCGCTCGGCATCGTAGAATGACTCAAGGATTGATCGTGCAGTGTGGGTAGTGGTGGACGCCATCTTGGACGTTGAGGATGATAATTCTTTGGAAGGGAAATGATTGATAGACAAACAGTTGCTTATAGAAAGCGAAAACACAATGCGATATTACGGTCTATTTATCTGCTTGGCGAATAAAGTGCTGATTAACTGGGACCAAGCTAGTTGTAGGATTTTTGGGTTACATGCTGCATTATCGTCGAATGGAGATGGCTCGTCACTATCTCCAAGGAGGATTCTCCAGGGACTTTTGATGGAGTTACCTGAATTGGCAATTGGGGGCCGGAGTTTTCGGAGTACAAAGTTGCCGACTGCTATTAAATTTGTACTGACCGGATCTAAGCCTTGCCGACATAATTATTCCCACGATGGTTTGGAGATTGAGTTTCTAACCGTATTGTCATATAAATATGGCTTCTTCCCCGCAAGTAGCCAGCCTGTCTCTTGGCAAAGCTTGACTCGGCAAGGAATGCATGAATTGAACAAACAGGGAAAAGCTCAATCGAGACAGACACAGTTAGCACGTGGAACTTGTGACTTTGCGGGAAAGACACGATGGCTGAATCAGACTCGGAAATCTCTTGGTCACCGCTAATCGATTTCTAACCTTGTTATTTTGGTGACGGTGCCTGGCGTGACCTCATTTTCGGGTCCAGATGAAAGAGACTGGCCAACAAGAAGGCGAAGTCTGGATTTCTGGGGCGATGAGACTTATTCTAGAAGGGCTAGATCCCCCAGTTCACGGAGCGTTTCCAGGTGACGTTGGAGGCAACTATGACGCAATGAGCACGAGGTTCACAGAGGGGGGACCACCCAAATTTTGCGGCTACCACCTACCTCCAGTCCCTGTCCGCTCTCTAGCATCATCTTGACGAATAAACCAACCAAGACATGACATGACTTCTCATACCACGATACAATGTCGAGCTCTGCAGAGCTGCAACGCGAACGCGAGGTGCAGGGTTACTTCCAGAGCTGGCAGATAGCGCAAGGTTCCTCTCTCAAGGTCGCCAGAAGTGTCGACAGCATCAGCGCGCCATCTCAGATCAATGACGCACACACGCCTCAGCCCTCCTCCGACAAAGCGCTCTCGGCCTTTGCGCAACTCGCTGTCTTTCGTCTCAACGTGAAGCGCTGCATGGTCTCGCTCATCGATTCTTCTCATCAATACATTCTCGCCGAAGCCACGCGAAATCTGCGATTGGGGTCACTTGAAGAAGAACCTGGTGCAAAAAAGACCGACGACAAGAACGACTCCAAAATAGCCGAATACAACAGCGACTTGTGGTGTAGGTTGGACGATCTCTATAGTTGAGACAAACACAGCTCCTTCCTTTTATTCATGGCTAATTACTCGCAGTGGGAACTTCCATTCTCTCCCGCCCTGAAGCCGTTTGCGAGCACTGTCTACACAATACATGCACCGGTCGCGATCCCGATGGCAAAACATACACGGCTTCTGGCCTTATCGTCCCCGACTGTCGCCTCGATGATCGCTTCAAGTCGCGCGTATATGTCCAGTCTGAACCAGGTGTGCGCTTCTATGCTGGCGTGCCCATCTTCTCACGAAAAGGATACAAGATCGGAGCGTATGCTGTTTCAGACGAACAACCGCGCGATGGACTATCGATCGAGGATGTGAAGTTCATGCAGAGTGTTGCACAAGCCATCACCGAACATTTAGAATGGGCACGCGACCGTGTTGACAGGTTCAAAGGCGAACGCATCGTTCGAGGACTGGCGACCTTCATTGAAGGCTGCTCAAGTGACGACCCTATCTTGTCAAAGGAGGATCAGCCTCAGAGGCCCTCGATTAAACGTCCCCCAGGCATGACAATAACGGCGACGAGACGCTCCTCTTTGCACAACACCATGCGCAAGGTCGATCCTGACTCGAACCAACGATCTCAGAAAGCTACGTCACCGCCTCGCAAACACAAGCCACAGACCGACGGTTTATCAAGAATGTATCATCGAGCGGCCGATAATCTACGATCTGCAATCCTCGCTGATGGAGTTGTGCTCTTCGGCGCCACAGCCTCAAACGTTCAACACCTGACTCGAGCGGTACAGATAGAACAGGGTGGTGCCACAAACGCTGACGGACTGCCGACGCAGATCGCTGCAGAGCCCGATGCCTTCAGCACAGAAAGCTCCGACTCCGAGACATCACCGCTCTCACGACCTTGCAAGCTTCTTGCTTACTCGTTGGCAGATAAAGGCAAACCCTTGGACCTCGAGCAAGGTCCATCCTTCTCTGTGGGAACTCTCGAGAGATACTTTTCACTCTTTCCCAAAGGAAAGACGTTTACTTTTACCGAAGAAGGGGCCGGTCTTTCGTCTGATGATGATAGCGCGAGTGATAGTAGCCCTGCTCCCGCTGGAGGGAAAAGCAAGCGACGCAAAGAAAAGATTGACCACAAGGAACTCCTTAAGAAGATTCCTGGGGCAAAAGCCGTTGTCTTCTTGCCATTGTTCGACTACGTCGAGGATAAACTTGTTGGCGGGTGTTTCCTTTGGACGTCGGTGCCGGGTCGCATGATGAACTTGGATGAGGACCTTTCCTACCTACGAGCTTTCGGTAACAGCATTACCAGTCAAGTCGGACGAATTAATACACGAAAGAACGAAGCAGCAAAAACTACGTTCATCGCCAGTATGAGTCACGAGTTGCGAAGTCCGTTACATGGCATCTTGGGCGCTGCCGAGTTCCTCAAAGACGCAGTAACCGACTCGTACGAAGCCGGGCTCGTCAACTCGATCGCGACTTGTGGCAAGACACTTCTTGATACACTGAACCACGTGCTTGACTTCAGCAAAATAAACAATCTCGGCAGCGGAAATTTGAGAAAAGGCGCCAGGCATAGCAAGGTCATTAGCCTCTCTTCTGATTCGATGGAAAGCCTAAATATGACGGCTTCAGTAGACCTCTCCATTCTTGTCGAGGAGGTTGTCGACGCCGTGGCAACTGGTCACAACTTCAAAAGGCTACCCAGAAAGCAACAAGACGATGCAATATTGGGCGGCAAGGATAGCCAAGCAGCCCCAGAACCAGGAAACGATCATCCTGTATCAATCCTTCTGGATATTAGCCCGAGGGCATCATGGATCGTCAAGACACAGCCTGGCGCCCTTCGAAGGATTGTCATGAATCTGTTCGGTAACGCGCTCAAGTACACAGCGTTAGGCTTCGTACTTGTCTCGGTACGGGCGCAAGAGATCAGCGGCGATTCTAGAATAGATGTCTTGATCCGAGTCACGGATACCGGAAAAGGAATGTCGGAGGATTTCCAACAGAATCGTCTCTTTGTTCCTTTTAGCCAGGAAGATTCATTCCAACCTGGCACCGGTCTGGGCTTGAGTATTGTTAAACAGATTGTGGACTCACTAGGAGGAACGCTCGAGGTCAAGTCGGAACAGGATAAGGGTACTGAGATTGAAGTCCGACTCCGTCTCGAGCCAATTTCTCAAGAGAACCCAAAGCCAGAGGAGCCTATGGCTTCCATGGTTGAGCAACTTCGGGGAAGGTCTTTGGTGCTTCTGGAAGCAAGCGAAGACTTTCATTCGAAAACCATTACTAAACAAGTCGAGGTGCGCAACGAAGCCTTGATGGAAATCTTCTCAAGTTGGTTCAACATGAAGGCTGCAAGAGAGGTAGATACGGATGTGCCCAAAGCCGACTTCTATCTCTATTGTGAACCCCCATCCGCGAAAACTCTGGAAAAGCGTTTCGAAGAGACTGCGATAGACGGGGGTCGCAATAAGAAAGCGCCCATCATCATCATCAGTCTGAATGAAGAGGAAGCGGCAAAGATATCAAGAGCTCAGACTAAGGCTTTAGCCAGACTATCAGATGTGGTTGAAGTCATTCCACAACCGTAAGTCATAGCCTCGTGCAATGCTATATGGATGCTAACGTATACTCAGATGTGGCCCTAGAAAGCTCGCCCAAGTATTCAGCCGGTGTTTGAACAGGATTGGGGAGGTCAGAGCAGATGATGACAACAGATATCCGATCCGCAGTGCGCAGACAGATGGCAAACAGTCAAATGAGCAGAACACTCCGGACAGAGAGGACGCAACAGAACAGATGAACTCGAAATTGCATCAAAATAAAAATAATAAACCCGACTGGGCTGAGACTACTACGTCGCCATTACCACGAGGAAAAGAAGACCAGAGCCGCCCCAAAAACGACAGTCGGAATAATGGCAAGAATAACGAAAAGAAGGAGAGTAATGAAGAGTTCAGGAAGGAGGTGAACAATAAGTCTTTGCAAAATACACGAAAGCAAAAGAAGCCAGAAATGCCAGGCAAGGCGCACGTCCTACTCGTCGACGACAACAAGATCAACCTCAACCTCCTGACAATGTTTATGAAGAAGTGCGGCTTCTCCTACGAGGAAGCCGAGAACGGAGAAGAGGCCGTCGATACGTTTAAAAAGTCGACAATCGGCGACGCAGAACCGGGGGCACCCGTCAAGAAGCACTTCGACTACATCCTTATGGACATAAGCATGCCCGTCATGAACGGCGTCGAGGCGACAAAGAGGATCCGCAAGCTCGAGGCCGAGTACAAGGTTCCGCGGACGACGGTGTTTGCGCTGACGGGGTTGGCGAGCGCGGATGCGAGGCAGGATGCCATGTCGGCGGGCGTGGACTTGTTCTTGCCCAAGCCGGTCAAGTTTGCCGAGTTGAAGACGATGATTGAAAATAACTAGATGTATATACGATGAATTATGTGTACTTGTTTATGATAGATGTGTAATAGAAGACGTGGAATGATTGAAGTTGAGTGTGACGTGGTGATTTGATGATTGGAGATGACTTGACCCAACACAAAATAAGTCAAACAGCTTGGCTTAATGCTGATTGGCTTGTCCTGGCCCATTCCCTGAGATCTCGTAACGTCGCTATCAACTGGCAATTGCCTTGACATGACTGCAAAGTACTGGTCCTCTCAGGCCGATTGAAGCAGCGCCCGGCCATCGCCAATTCACTGGATCGCCCCAAACCTAGAAGACCACGTACTCGAAGGAAATTATAGCAGGCTGCTATTACAACACAGCAGATACCGTTCATAAGATCAGCCAGCGTGATAGGCCCGTGGTGAATTTGCTCAATGAAAGCCCTCTCAACATCGCTTCCCCTTCTTGCCAAGAGGAGTTTCGAGGCCAGACAGGCGATAGGCCGATGTTGGACAGTCATATATATATTACGTGAATCTTGCGGAAGAGATCCTACGAGCTTCTGCGTTACTCAATCAGCCAGTGCAAATTCGTGAGACGGCGGTACATCAATTTGTGGTGGAACTGCAGTCTGTAAACAGGTGAGTAGGCGGCTGGGAGCATGCACATCATGTCCGATCTCAATCAACTGAGAATTTATGTAAACGCTCTTTGATAGAGCTCTTTGGGCCTTGGGCAGATGCTCCAACGATATTGTTTTAGTGTTGGTGTTGTGTTGTGTTGTGTTGTTCTGTTGGTTGCGTCAGGAAAGAGGCACTGCCAGTGTCACTCCCCTTCAACTCCCCAGCCTGGACAGCTCAACCACGATTTCTCCGTCTCGCAGCTACAGTTAAATCTCTGCCTCTCCGTATTCTCTTCATCGCATACTTGTCTCTGTCTCAACCCATAGTATTGCCCATTACGCAAGTTTGCAAGCAACTCATCGTCGTTCGAAGCGCTAGAAACATGGTACAGGAGAAATGCAAAGCGGGCAATAGCCCATTTCCTCGCGACCGGCCTTTCCAACGGCCACGAACCCTACGGCAGCTGTGTCTATGCCATGCCGGCTCTCACTTCTCCTTTGGTAAGTTACATCGCCGCTCTCTACGGATATGAGCACCGTGCTAACATGTTATGAGGACCCGCGACACAAACCCTTCGCACTTGGGCGACGACAGACAGCGATAACATCTTGGATTCTAGATACGATACTGGTTGTCCTGGCCTATGGATTCCCCCTTAAGAGTAGAGTTCTCGAGTTGCTGTTCCGAACCCGGCCACTGCGTCACAAGCGTCAACGATGGCTGCATTTAGTTTCCTGGGCGATGATGGGCCTTCTGCAACCAAGTCCGTCAAATGCAAGAAGACTTTCATCCGCTCGCAGACTCCTGGTAAGAGAAAGTACGAGGATCATGAGGATCAGGCTTCTTCTACGCCTCATGTTTCGCTGGTTTATTCTTCTGAGAGCAACCGCACCGCTGAGTTCACATCTCCCGAGCAGTGCTCATTATTTAGGCTTTCCTAATTATCGTCTTGCTATATCGGTCGAGACGGATAACTCCTTTTCGCGAAGGCACTAAAGGGTTTTATATTCGAATCAAGGACACAGACAAAGTTCTTTTTGTCACCCGTCGCCATGTACTATTCAACGACACCTTTCCAAATGTCGATCACGACCATAATGGCAATGCTCCAAACGTGGTCATTCAGCCGGGACAAGAAACCTACGAACATCTCGTTGGCTCCAGAGTAGCGAGACATTCTTTTTCCCCAACCGATAGGCGATATTCACAAGGCAGGGATATAGAAATTGCCATCATTGTATGGAGCGTATCGATTTGCCTCAGATGACCTTGACAAGGGGCACCAACTGGATGGACCGCACATTGTATAATCCGTGTACAGAAACTGCTTATCATGACAAACCTATGGAAGGACCTGGAGACCTGGACGACTCGATTCAGAGTTACACTGGAGTCTTTCACATGACCCTCAATTGCAACCCATCATTCATGGCTTTCTCGGGACAGTTCTTGGTCTGCGCATCAAACAGTAGCATCAAGCCCAATGACCCTATCCCAAGGCTTCCATGCATCGGGGCAGCTCCCAGTTTTCCTCACACTCCAAGCAACCCATCCGAAGTGGGCTGGAGATATCTTCAGACATTCTGGTAATAAACACCGCTCTACGCCAAGAGCGAGCTCACGAAGTCGACTTGAAAAAGTCACGAAAGCATCGGGCCAAACGACGTTCTGAGGATCCTATCGGGTATGCAAAGCGTGTTACTTCAGATAAGGCAGCATGGGCTCAAAAGAACCCACAGAGAGTGCTAGAAATAGCAGCAAAAGTGAGGATCACAGCTAAAGACTCGAATCGCTCTTCATATGATGTTTTCGATGAGTCTTATGCCACTCAATTTGCTCTTGATTCTCATCTGCAGACAGATAAGCACGCCAAACGAGTGGCTAAAGTGCCATTGGCACCGTTCTCCGTTCATGCAGAGGACCTGAAGAATGCGCGGCAAATGACAAAGGAGAGTGGCAAATACCAATGTACCACATGCAATCACCCTTTCCCCAATCAATGGAGTCTCGATCGTCACTAAGAAACTGCTCTATACATGCGGCGTGCTGCCGCTTATATTGCACCTCAATAAAACAAGCCGAGACGTTGTTTTGAACGCAGCCGCCCCAACACGGTAATTTCCCCTCCGTTATGGCTTTTGCTGCTCTCTCCGACGATGTGAGTTTTGTTTTCAATCATCACCAACACAACATGGATTGCCACCAGAGAGTCGTGGATTATATCGATGTACAAATTCACGAAATAGCGGCAGCCAAAGTCCCATCCTGGATACTCAATCCAGACCACAGGGCTGTCTGTGCGGACGAAACCATCTTCCAGGATCTCATCACCCGATATCCCATGTCTCTTGCCGCAGCTGTCTCCCATGCTGGTCTATTCTCAGCGTCCTATGTATAATAAGGCTGAAGTAAGACCCAAAATCACTCTCCAGACCATGTACGATACCTTAGAAAAGTTTCCAGTGTGGAAGGACATTGGCAGTTTGCCTGACAGGTTTTTAGAGAGCTGGGCTGGGAAGTATAGACGGGAGGGCTGGGACGGTCCCATAGAAGTTGTGATAGTGGTCCTGGTATTGACCCTGGCGTCACAGAAACGTCGAAATATCTATTCAAATCTGCAGTATATTATCTGGCACGGTACTTCTGTGGCTTTGCTAAATCGCTCTTGTGAGCTCGTTCTTGCCGTAAAGCGGTGTTTACTGCTAATATATCAGGTGGAACATGAATGTCGCCGCGAATCGCCTCTCCGAACGGTGAATGGGTGCAAATCGGCTACCAGAAGACGTCATTCCGCGGCCAGATTAATAAAATTCGAAAGTTCAAAATCCGTAGACATCGGTCGACAGGCGTGAAATTGTCCGAAAGTGTCTAACACGGCGTCTAGAGCTGGGGCCAGTGATAAAGGATAGCGAGTGACCAACTCCTGGTATACTGTTCGTCTCCGCAACAGTAACGACAGTAATATGTAATACATCATAGTAGAGTCCCTGTAGGTTAGTCATGGTGATCGCGCATGGCAGAAATGGAAATTCACCGGACGAAGGCCAGGGTGCTCGTCTCAGTGCTCGTAAGCAGTTCTATCTCGCCCGAGTATGACACAACGGACTTTAAACTTAGCTTTAGTAAACAATATAACTCTTTTCAAATTTTAGAAGAAGACATAACATGTGAGCCCTGCCTTGAACGCTGTCTTACCCCCTTACGATGCCCTTGTTTCCCTGTTTTCTGCTGCTGGCTTTGTTCTTCTCCCGACCTCGAACAAGTTCTGTCTGGTAGCCCCCCTCCTCTCTCTTGGTTCAGTTCCTTGGGGCAGAACAAGGCAGCTAGCTCAGACCTTCTGGAGAGATTGCTACAAGAATGCCACAATCTTGACGAGCAAGATCGAGGGGCCGCCTGGTGCAAGCGCTGAAGAAGGTTCATGGCCAGCTTCGAAGATCGTAGAACGTTGGTGGCAGTTCTGACTCTGGAGTATCTTCTCGATCAAATAGGCCTTGAATTATTGATCACAGTCGTTTCTTTTATGCTGAAATGCACTGGGATATGTAGATTTAGACTCCTGGTTTTTGTTAGACCATCGACGTGGGGAAGTTGTCTTGAGTGCCTTGAATGTGAAGGCATTAGTGAGAGACAAGTGGACTTCCCTTAGACTACCCTAGAAGTCTATATAGGGTCCGAGGCTCAATTACGAGCGATGTTGGTCTAAATCAGCCTCTAGTGCATTGAGTCCGGCGTCACCAATTGCCAATGCGATGCTCATCACAAGTACTGCTACAGTAGGGACATCCACCCACAACTGATACAGAGTCCAGTGCGGTACAGTTCTGGCTATTGGACAAAGTTAAGTTGAAGCTATGTACAAAGAACGGCAATATCGGTCTCCTCCAAGTGCAGTTCCCCCGTAGTCTTCTCAGCCTCTCGTTGCAGGTCGAATGCCCTGCGGGTTCCAAAACATATCATTCCGATCGTACGTTCTCTTGAGCTCTCTCAATCTATCCAAGTTCAGTTCATAGTACTGCTCAACGGCATCCATGTTCTCCAATTGAGTATCCAAGTAGTTTGCATACATGCCCCAGTCTGAGTCGTCCATTGTCTTGGTGATACTCTCTCTGAATCTCTTGAGCAGTGTGAAGCCGTTGTTTGCATATTTAGCATAATTCCCGTGGTCAGAGAATTGGAAGAGAAGAAGTTTGTCGCGATGGGGGAATGCGCTGTTGGTGGAACCGGCGGTTGTTATGGCTGAGTTGGGGCCGCCGAAGAGATCCATGTGGATGTACCATGTGTGCCGGGCGTCGCGGTCATTGATATTGTCGAAGAGGGTCCTGACGAAGGACTTGACTTGTGATCGGGTGAGGGCTTTGGTCATGAGGCTTGTGCTGTAGAAAGTACTGTGCTATGAGGCTGTTAGTGGTAAACATGACGAGCATGAGTGCGATCACGGACCTGATCATATGGCCGTCTCTGATCGAGGGTCTGGCCGTTGGCATAGGCCTTCAATCCCTCAATCCAGCCTCCAGTGCTCGAAGCCGAGATTTGTGCTTTAATATCTCCAAGAAGAGGCTTGAGCGCAGTGTTCAATGCCGCCCTGGTTCCATAGTAGACACCCTGAATGGTCTGTCCCGAAGGTCCAATGTAGATCTGCATATTCAACTGCTTTGGTGCGTTCACACCAAACTTTTGAAACGCAAGCAGTCCCTCGACAGCTTGGTTCTCGTTCCAATCAAGCTCGATGCTGAACGGAGTGACTGTATCAGGTGCTTTGATCGTTTGGAAGTCGAGTTCAACTACGATTCCGTAAGAAGATCCTGCACCACGGAGAGCCCACATGAGTTGGTTATCTCCGCCTTCGCCATCTGCAGCGTATGTTCGTGTTCCATTGGCAAGAATCACGGTTGCGCCGATGAAAGTGTCGAGGGTGAGACCGTAGGTTCGTGAGGCGTAGCCATAGCCTCCATGAAGGGCATGACCTGCAATGCCAACACTATCTCTGTTAGTCTTTGACATACTTGATGAAGATGCGTTTTCTTACCCAGGGCAGCTTCCGTGTGTGATAGCTCTCTGACCAAACTTGTACAACTCCGAGGCAACATGTCCCAGCCGAGCACCGGCCTGGATGTTACAACTCATGTACTTATTCAACGTGACCTGGTCCATAGAATCCATCACGATAACGAGGTGTCCATTCTCACCTCCGTAGCCGAAGGAACCATAGCTATGGCCGCCTCCTTTGGCGCTGACTCGCACCTGGTACTGATTACCGCACTTGACGGCATCCTGGACATGGTCAACAGTGGTTGGCAGGGCAATAGCAGCAGGAGTGTAAGCCAGACGAAGGTTGTAGGGTCTGACTTCTTGGGTCCATTGGGCTGAGTTGGGGCGGATGTAGGGAACTTTCTTGGAGGCGAGACAGTTGTTCAGAGCACTTGATGTGTTGGCTGGTGAAGTAGATGCTGCAAGAGCAAGAGCTGCGTGGAGGCAGATGAGGAGGAAGGACACCATCATGGCGAGAAGATGAAGCGGATGAGCTCTGTCTTGGAGACATCTTCCATCGGGAGGTCGAGGGCCTTATAAGCTTGAGTTGGCCGTTGTTGCGAACACGAGATGTCTCATTCTCAGCCGTTTTACTTGGTCTGCGCATATTGAGGCTGCTTCTTTACGAGGTGGAAGCGGAAATGATCCATGCATAACGGGATGCGATTGCAAGGAGTTGATCAAGAGCTGAACTCAGCTCTGCGCCGGGGTTGAGTATGTTTCAAGTACACGTTTTCCCCCAATGGCTCGAAAGGGTATTCGAAGCCTTACCACTGCAGTATTCAGATCGGGATCCAGCATCGCCATGGAACATATTCCAATCATCACTCCAGAGCATACAAGTAAACTTCACCGTCGACTCCATACTCTATCAACTCTAGACTTGAACGCACACTGATAGCATATCTCAAGCTCTCTGCTTTCTTAAAAAGAAACACACAAAGCGTATTGCGATGTTCCGATCGTCCCCTGAGGCCCTCCAATAGAGTGACACCAACCCCAGTTTCGTGTAGCACAACCACGCATGTCAGCAATTGTACCACCAACACTTCCCGTCTGCTCTCCCGAGACAATTCAGACCACGTTCTCTCCCTACCTCTCACTTTATTACATCCAGAAGGTGACAGAGAGCTCAGAATTCCAGGCCTCAATCAAAGGAATACTTCTGTCAACAACGCAGGCCCTTTTGTGGGTGTATCATCGCCCTCAATGCAAGAGTCTTGAGTCTTCTGGTATCATTAGAGCACTCACAATTCTGATCGCCGGGTTGTCTAGGCTCGTTTCACACATGTTCACTCTGCTCGAGTCCATCTGCACCCCGTTTTCGTGGTTAAAATAACTTTCCAGTTTCTCCGATCTGATTAGCTGAGCGAGCAAGCCGTTTTGTTACACAGCTTTCTTGTGCGAGGATCTAATGCCAGGGACCGAGGCCCAATTGAGAGTCTCAGACCAACACGAAGCGGAAGCTCCACGAGATGTGTGAGTGCGATAATAGAAAGCGTGGTAAGCCATGACCTATTGTTATATCAACATCCCCAGCATCTCGACACGAGACTCGAAGCAGTGTGCTTCCACAAGGCTCTGAACGTCTCAACCTCTACTTCAAGCAATCTTCGATCGCTCCCACGTTTCCCTGGGCTATCATGAGTGACCCTTTTCTCCATATGTCAGACAACATCAGGTCTTTCTCGCACCACATTTCAATCCGCAAATAAGGCTCGAACAACTCTCCAAGTCCCTTTGTTCAACGCAGCACCGCGACTGCCCCCTCCTTCAATAAGCTCTGCTGATCTTTGATAGAGTGAATGCTGTGGATGTCGTGCCAGAAGGTGGTGCTATCGTGACGCCTATTGCTCGCTTCGTATAATGTCTTCGGCTATGGGTATTGCTGTCACTTGTCCGCGCGTCAATCTTATCGTATACTCTACGGTAAAGGTGAATGAGGGAGTCTTAACCGCCACCAATGTTGATGCATTGCAGTGTAGCCACGAACTCGAATCGGGACTCAGTGGTAGAAGAGGGACTGGTCAGTCAGCTTTTGGAGTTGAGAATTTTGTATGTACTCTGCTTCTTGAATCCACAGCTCTATCCAATTTTGCACTGCAATGTCTCTGTCCACAATGTGAGATGGTTCCCTCCAGTCTCAGAAACACAGTGAGAGTAGCCTCACCCTCACGAGTATCAGCATCACAACATCACCACTCCAAAGCCAATTCACATCACAGCACTCTTATCCCAATCATATTCTCCCCTCTATATCTCCTCCTCCTCCTCCTCCTCCTCACAACCTCCCCACACGTCAATGTAAACACTGTAACACAGCATCACATTGACACATCCCCACAACCACCAAGTGAAACACTTCCCCAGAAACTCCCAATCCAATTACACGCGCAACTTCTCTGTAGACCACGCGTGCTGCAGTGAATCACTGCCAGCTGTTCAAATGAATCAGAGCGCGCTACGGTATGTGAATTATTCCTCCACCAACACAATAGAGAGGCGCGAGGGCAGTGAATCATTGTCTCTCCACCAAATCTCAGCTATATAAGACCTCTCTTTTCCTCTCCTGACTTTCCCTTCTCCCTCATCATCAACAACTTCCACTCCTTCAAGCACACCAACTCAAAGCCTTCAAGCACATTACATTCCCTCAATACACATTACACTCTCTCTACACCACAAGCTCAAAACACTATTTTCTTTCAAGATGTTCTCCAAGCTCTTCCTTCTCGCTCTTCCCCTCGTCCTCGCAGCTCCGGCTGTCAAGCGCACCGAGGGCGACATCACCTTCTACACCCCCGGCCAGGGCGCCTGCGCTGGAACCCACGGCGTCGACGACATGGTCGCCGCTGTCGGTGCCGACCTCTACGACACTCAGGATGTCTGTGGCAAGACCATCACCCTCCAGGGCGATGCTGGTACCGTGACTCTCACTGTCGTCGAGTAAGTTTCTCCCACATCTCTTCCGTCATAAACACTGTTAACATATCTGGTACAGCCGCTGCGAGGCCTGCAAGGATACCGACCTTGACGTCTCCCCCGCTGCCTTTGAGCAGGCCATCGGACCCAAGGACATTGGACGCGGCAAGGGAACTTGGGTTTTCGTTTAAACACCAACAATCTTTTCATGAGACCATGACGACTCAACGACTTTCTCTTCTTGTACACTGGTTTTACAACGGCCGAACATAAGGGAGGCATTTTGACGGAGGCACGAATGATGAACTGCTAGTATTAGCAAGGCGAAACAGAACGAACTCAATACAGTTCAGTTAAACTCACGCTTTGCTCCTCATAAAATGTGACATACGCCGCCTTCATTGAATGTGTGAATTGATTCTGTCAATCTATGCTAAACTCGCTTTGATGCTCCCAAGCTATCATGATTTAGCTAATGCCGAGATACGCCCCTGATCCATTGCCTGAGCCACCCAATCCATCCGCCCAAGAAAACAAACCGCAATGCCCATGATACGAATAAGAAAATCCAACGCCTGGTTGTGTTGTGCCTGTGATACATCATGCCAGCACTCGGCTGTGGTGCGTATGAGCATTCTGACGCCCCGCTAAGAAATCCAGTGTATGCAAATTGTATGCCGTGATAAATCCAAATCTCCTAGCCTTGTTTATTTTTAAGACCGAACCACCTTCTCTTGCCTCCCGCTCTCGGGCTATCTACTTGCTCTGAAGTGTCCCTGTCCATCCTTGGTGTACCTGGTGTACCTGGCTCCTGGCTCATGATCGAGTCGTCGCCCACGTCGACCGAGGCATGTCGACCGTGGCGGGAGCTTCGCATGATTGGTGGTGGTGTCGCACTGTCGCGGTCTTCATCTGCCACGCCCGTTCGGCTGATCCATGGCGGAAGTCCTGATGCGCCATTAACGCTTGAGGAGAGTCCATTGCTTGGTGGTTCAGTAGGTCCAGTCTCCGTTGGAGTCGGAGATGGGGCAGTAGTCGACGATCGGCGGAAGAACTTTGCGAACTTGTTCTGAGCTGGCTGGCCTGAAATAGGTGGATAATGGTTTTTCTTCTGTTCCCCGGCAGGCGGTCCTTGAGCCTGCATTTCCGCTCTCATCTGGATGTCGTCACTGTTCCTCCTCTGATGTCCCTTCTTACGGCCTGACTTAGAGGCTTTCGGATTGGTAGGTGGACGACTGGGGTTAGAGATCTTGAGCTGTGCTACTGTCTGAGCATTGAGACTCGATCGTCTGTTGGGAGGTGGTGGAGGCAGTGAAGCCGAGAAGAGTTCCTGCTGGACGGGGAACAGATTTCTAATCATTTCAGAGTCGGTGCCTATGCTTGCACCTCCAGCGCCGTACATGGCTTCCATCGACCAGCCACCCTTGGTCGCGCTCGAAGGAAAGCTGAACAGATCAGGCGAGGTTCGTCCACCGTTCTTGTTGGGCTTGGCGCTTTCGCGCATCCAGATATCCAGGCTAGAATCGAGGGAATCCACGTCTGACTCGTCGGTATCGCTATCCCAATCATTTCCTCGTCGGTTGGATATAGTCGTTTCATCAGCAGAACGGGGGCGCTGGATGGACCGTCCCCGGTTCTCGGCGTAAGCTCTGTTGTTCAGATCGATGATATGAGCCGAAGCCTTGACTGCACGCATGGGTTCCTGGAGTTGAACCCCCGAGTGCATTCCCATGCTTCCTTCATTGTCAGATGTCTCCGAAAGAGCACCGTGGCTTCGTTGCATTGTGGGATGCTTGGACAATGTGTCACTGGAATTCTGAAACCGTCGCAAGGTAGACGTAGAAATGGTGTCCGGCGTTGGTGGCAGATTTTGATCATGTAGTCTGACACCACCCGGGGCATCTGTGATGACTCTTCGAAGCGACTCACGCTTCTCCTCCTTGGTGCGTCGGTGGTTGACGGGCATAGTAGAACGACCAGTAAACACATCGGCTCCATCCCTATCCCGACCTTGAGGTCGTTCTTCCACCTTCTTCGAAGTGTAGCTTCGCTCATTCTTTCGCGCAGGAGAGTTGTACTCGATTACGTTATTGATCGAATCAAACTGCGCTTGATGAGTCGAGAGAGAGTTCGATCGAGTTGATCTGCTAGGTGAGGCATGCGACTTGACAAAGGCGGTCTTTGGCCTATTGATAGTACTGGCCTTAGCCGGGAGACTATCAGCACCATCAAGAGCAAGAGGCTCGTCCACATCTTGTATGCCACTGCTGTCATGCTCTTTGGATCCATACACGCTGACAAAAGAGCTCTCGCTCAAAACGCTCAGGCTTGGACTGCCCAGGGCTGTGTTACGGCCGTTATCAGCTTCATTAGAGCCTTCAGGGACTTGCGCAAGACTGAGAATACTACCCCTGGTGCCAAGATAGACATTTCGTAGGTTCTCCGTTGTCTCGCTGTGGTCGGAGAGAAAACTCGGCATGCGATTGATGGCCTTGCCACTTCCCATTTGCTTCATCATATCCGGCGATTGAGTAGCGGGTCTGGGATCTTCGTAGCATGGGTCGAATGTTGGTGCTGCGTATTGGCCTTCGGCTTCAAGCTGCTCGATGATGGAACGTTCTTTGGTATATTGCTCAAGTCTGGCTTCGAGCGTCACAATCATAGCAACAGCCTCCTCAATTGCCTTATCGCGCTTCTCTAACTCTTGAGAAAGGTGGTCGTTCATCTCTTCAGCTCGTGACTTTTCCACCTCGAGGGATTCGACCTTGTCTTCCAATGCCTTCTGTCGTTCCCGTCGGTGGTACAGTTCCAGTTTGAGGTCAAAGTTCTTCTTGTGAAGTGATGATATGACCTGCTTCATGTTAGCCAGCTCCAACAGTATGCCATGCTCATCATCGTACCTGTTCCATATCCTTTACCCCCCGTCCATTCTTTTTGTTGGATTCACTTCCAGCGGCAGAATTAGTTCGTCCATCGGCCTCCATATTCTTAATGGGAGAACCAAGGCTCCGACTAAACTCGCCTGAAGAGTTAACATCAGTGCTGCGCGACCAAGTCGTCGATCGGTCGCTCTCGGCCATGCGCGACTGCTGAAGCTTCTCTTGAAGGAATGATGATATGACGGTTTGCCGTGTTGACTCGCTGCTAGCCTCTCGAGTCAAGCGTGGCGTCCGCGTTGTTGTTCGGGGAATGGTACTGGATGGTCTTTGACAAGTCGCATGGTACATTCGGTGTGAGTGTTGCGATTGAGAAAGATTGGGAGATCCAGGAGCTTGTGATGAAGACAAAGCGCTATGGGCGGTATGCATTGTAGCTCTGGTATTGGTTGTGCTTGTAGAGGATCGAGAAGCGGTTCTTCCATAAGAAGACCGCGAAGGAGGTCGCTCCATCGTGGGATACTGTGCGGGTATTAGGTATCAAGACGGATTGGGTATCGAATTCGTAGGTAGTGTAGCCAAACGCAGAGGAACAGTCCAGCTTGAACCTCAAAGGGCAAGCTCAGTTTCACAAACAGATATTAGATGTACAAAGGGTGATCAGACACAGTTCGAGACGTCTATGGCATATCGAATTGATCGCGTGTCTTGGGTTTAGATCACGATGAGCAAGCCTATTTCACTTCATCGCGCTGTGCCCAACAGCTTTCGGGTATTGTCGCAGGAAGCGAATTAGATGCGTAAGATGTTGATCTAATAATGATTGGCCTAGCTTGTCTCGATTTTGTGGTCGGTCGTTTGCAGATGGCCTATAGAGTACGTTCAGGATCTGCTTCCAATGCCTTTCCAACAAAGACAATTGTCGCAAAGGAGTATGTACAATCTCGGTTCGTTTACGTCAGGAGGGTGTGACAACCGAAGACGATGGAGAGCGTCTTAGGTGACGTGATGTTGGACAAACAGGCTCAAGGTCGATGATCAGAGAGTAACGATGTGTAGAGGGAGAGAATGGCAATCGTTGGGCTCGTGGAGGTTCGGATTTCCCGTGGTCTTGGTGGGGAGTAAGGGACAGGAGGTTGTCGATGCAAGGGAGAAAGGTACGTCGGGTACGTAATGCGTAAGGGTCAAAGATAACGCACGGAGTAGACGTCGATCCAATCTCGCGATTTCTAGGTTCACAAGCAAGGGCGAAAGCAAAAAGACAAGACGTGGACGTTGTGAAGATCACAAAGAGGAACAAACAGGAGAGAAAATTGATTTGTGTAAGGGTATGTCTGAGAATGGTCTTATTTGGCAACCCTCCAAGTCGACTTTTTTGCTTCTGTCTGATGGAGGTGCTCAGCCAAATCGATTCATTCATTCCAGGCAATGGCACAGTGGACCACAGTGGACACCGACACCACCCGCTGAGATGGAGACTAAGGCACAGAGAGTTGGGTCTAAGGGTGCCCCCGCATTAGCGCCATAGCAAAAAGTCAGGCACCAGAATTAGCGTGTTAGTGCCGGGACGTCTTAGGGTGATATTGCGAGCTAGCCCTTGACATAAAACGCTAGATAGGTTCACTTCTGCCGAGTTGGGTTGAGTAGGATTACAGTGGCAGTGAAAGAGGGCGCGTCTTAATTTACAGATGAATCCTTGGACGTGTTTTTTACGTGTCGACGTGTATTACAAGTAAGACACATAACGCGATGGCCAGGGATCATTTACGGTACCTATTACCGGCTGAAAAGTGGGGGACAAGACTGAAATGCTTACGAGCCTTGTTTTTAATCGACATTGCATTCTTGAGAACGTGAACCAATCTAAAGCCCGATTCTGGCCTGTGCTGTTTATTTACAGAATGGTTACCAGAGCAAACATGACATTTAATCTCGACTTTCATCTCTCTCTCATGCCATTGAATCAATCAATCAATCGTCTTTGTTGACCTTGAATGTCGGTCAATGTCAGATTCTCTCTCTCAATCTTATTCACAACCAACCACTTCAGAACTCTCACACCACTAACAGCCTCTCCCATCCCCGCCCGTCACCTCCAGCACATCCTCCCTCACCAATCATAGACAGTTCCACCGGCCTGGGGAGCATGGACCCCCGGGTCCCGGCGGGCGGGCCGTGCTCCGAGCAGGGGAGAAAACTTACCCATGTCGTCACTTTTCTTCTTTTCTCTTCAGGCGCTTCGCTCCCTTCGTCTGCTGTGATTGTGACTGAGAATTCATGTGACCAATTGCTTTGCTTCTGTGGGAGGACGTTTTTCCTTAAACGATCAAGGTTATCGGATGTGGCTTGATAAGAGAGAACAAACATGCAGCAGGGAGCAAACCGTTCACTCATTATTAATTGATCCCTCCAACGTGTTTGTTTCATGTTGTCCTAGACATCAGCCATTGAACCAGCATCTTCTGAACCCCCTCAAGGGTTATTCGTCTTACCCGCATCAAGTATCACTCACAAGAACTATATCACCCAATTGTTAAGATCCATCTCGTATTAACTCTTGCGAGAACCCACCAGAGGAGAAATCGTACACCATGAAACAAGCGGTCTTGAAGCCGTCTTCAATCCGTATGCATCGGCCCGCTTAGAATGTTTGCTAGCTTCGGGCTTCAAAGAAAAACTAAGAAAACACCGGACCTTGGTGTAGCATGTCAAAATAAACTTAGCAAAAGATACCCTAAGTCTATCCTAAACTTATGCTAAGTCACCTAAGTCTTTTTGTCACTTAGGATCAAGGGCCTAAGTTCTCTTTCCTCCCCTCCCTACCCATCGCGACCCAAGCTTGCCCCTCCAAACTCAAAGTTGTGGAATTGACGGAATTAGTTCAGGATCTAGACAATTTTCTTGCTCCGATTGCCGCAGGCCATCTCACTCAAGCCATTCCCGCTGTTGCCGTGAGACTTGAGACGCTCAGACTTGAGAGTATCAACCGCATTCAACAGATGGAAACTCTTGGATCTCGAGAGAGTTCTTCTAAACTGTGGTCTTCTCGTTTATATCTGCGCCAAGTGGAACCCTGGCTTCAACGGCTGAGGTCTGCATACCGCCTGTTGGCTGGCCGCAACTCAATCGTACAATCTTGAGCAGCGAGTGGTGCAATTAAGAGCAAACATTTTCCAAGTCTATCGCGGCTAACGTATTCCTGGTCTGTACCTTGCATCAGATCTAGACCGCAAACTACACCCAAGATGTTCAGCCATGAACTAAATAACTGACCATTCATAGAACTACTCTTTGTTCAAAGGCATGGCGCCAGACTTGTATGACTGTGGCATTCCATATCCCTTGCCACGCAATTGTGTGTCCAGCTGACTGCAAATACCCGTCCGCAAGCATCATCGTCACCATGACAATTCTTTTGACTTCGTAGAAGTGGGATCTAGATATATTGCCCTCCGGCAACTTGCCGTGTCTTCTGGGAAGTTGGACGGATTTATGCAAGATTATGTGCTTGCCCCCTCTGGTCATGATCGTATTGTACCCAATATCAATGCGCAACAAAGAATGATGAGCAGAGATGCCTCTGATCACTTTGTCTAAGACTACCGAGACATTGTCCCACGCTTCTCGTTTATCTCAAACACGGTAGTTCACTCTTGGGGGCTAGCGGGGGATCATCACACTTATCACAATCACTCAAAGGACTTGACGTAGACATTCGGATCCTTTGTCACGGAGGGCGCAGGGCGCATAGAAAATTGAGGGTGTGAAGAGAATCGAATGTGACAAATTCTCAATCACAGCATAGCAGTCTAGTCACTCAAAATCAATGGGCACGAATGTGCTTGCCAATGCCGTACTTCGTGACGGCATACTTCGATGTGAAGATCTCTCAGATCATCCTCGCACACCATCACTTACCCAAGTACGCTTTCCCGGTTATCTCAACGAATGCAAGCGAGGAGAGCATAAAGGCACTCAAGATAGAAGGGTCTTTTTCAAGAGTCGTCTGGAAGCAGTGTTTGTAATCGAGGAGCATGCCAGAGCAAAGTATTCCTCCAAGAAGACGAGGTTTATTTTGACCTAGCGTACGCCAACGAGGGGATCTCCCTTCCTCATTCTGTGTATAACCGTGGGCCGAGATGTTACTGAGTCAGTTCTGTTTGCTGGCTAATTGAAGTTGAAATGGACGTTAACGAAGTGCGTAAAGTTGCAGATGGCTGATAATCTGTCTCTGGCATAGAACATACCATAAAGGCAATAGATAGTGATCACATACCTTCAAATAGGAAGCTTTTTCTTTTAGAGTAGATCTCAAATTCTCCATCAAGGCAACAACGCGTAGTGAATCCGAAGAGAAGATATAGGGTTGACACAGTCACCACAGCAAACCCAAGATCGGTCACTCAACCAGCTTTAGATGTTTCGACGAGTGATTGTAAGGTGCCATTGGTTACAGTGGAATCCCAGACCAGATCAACTCTGTCTTGGTCAGATTTATCTGATACGATTTAGGGTAGTCTCTCTTTCTCATCTCTAGACAAGATGTCTTCTTCATTCAAATCACAATCTTGTCAGCAGCTACCCCAAAATAGCAATGTGCGTCTTCAGCACAATCATGTATGTTGTCGCAATAGACTACAAGCCCTTCAAGCACCTTAATCACATCATTGCCACGTTCAGTTCACATGACATATACAAGTAGCATTCAAAGGGTTGGCCAGACATCGCTTAAATGGAAAGCATCAACTGGCTAGCAAGAACATCACATAACATGAAACTCCAGTCAGAAATGGATAAAGCAAAGCTTGTAACGCTTATAGATTCTCGAGATAACAAATCATCTCCCAAAACGCCGTGTATCTTTCTAATCATCGTCTTACAATTCATCCTTCTTCTTGAAGAATTCCTCCTGACTCCCCTCGTCCTCGCCTTCAGCCTTCTTCTTCTCAGCCTTGGCCTTATCCAGCGCTTCTTTCTCCTTCTTCAACTTGGCCTTGTTCTTAGCAAGCTCATCCTCATCTGCATCGATATACCCCCTCAACTCCTTCTCGCCACCAGGAAGCTCCACGAGCTCGAGTTTCCACCCGTATTTTCCGGCGAGCTTCTTCATGCGCTCTGTCATGTCCTTCACTGTGGAGGGCTTGAGGTCGAGGCGTTCTAGTTCTTCTGTGCTGAGGAGCTTCACCTCGGCGCCGTCTTCTTTGCTCTTACCAGAGGCGACGACTTCGATAAAGCGCTCGCCGTCGGTGTCCGTGTTTGAGAAGTAGCTTCGTGGAGGAGAGAGCTTGGCGGGTGGTTTTCCTGCTTCGTCGGCGCCGGAGAGGACATTGCGGGCGCCTACGATGACGCCGCCGATGTTAACGGGCTCTTTTGCTGCATCCTGTGGCTTGGCCTCTTCGGGTTTGGTCTCTTCGCCCTCCTGCTTCAGGGGCTCCTGTGCCGCCTCAGCTTCCTTCACAGGTATCGCCTGGTCCAATAAAGGAGTCTGGTCATTCTCGCCGACGATGAGCTTGCACGAAATGGGGTTCGCTCTAGTCTCCTCAGGAGGCAAGAAAGCAACGTCGTTGCAGAGGCATGGTGTGTTGACCACCATGAGATAAGCACAGATCGTGACCTCCTTGATCCATCCGATCCTGTCAGTCTTCATGCCTGGCACACAATGATACTGAACCTCGATTGTCCGTTCCCTACCGGTCAAATCGCAGATCGTTCCACCTTCTAGCCTCTGTACCAGATATCGTTGATCTCCCTTGACCTGCAGCTCCGCCGGCGGTGGGTTCTCGATACCGTTCAACTTTGCCTGATGCGCAGCGTTGGCGGGAATCGCGGGGACCTTGCCAAGCGTAAAGTCCATAGTGTTGGGGTCGCGCTTAGGAGGCTGGCCATTTGGTATAGATGGGAGGGCGTGGAACTGGACGATCTCCTTGTTGTTGCAGAAACTGTAGCTCCACCATCCCGACATAAAGTATAGACAAGAATCTTCAAGTTGTGAGAGAAGTTCCCATCCGCTTGCTGTCGCGCGAGTAAGCTCGCGTGCTTCCTCGGCCTTGGCCAGCTCATTCGCTGTCTTGTTCTCGGGTTCAGGGGGTTGTATAATAGGGATGGAGCAGAGGTATTCGTGGGGAGGTAGTTTCATAAGTTCGTATGTATGCGACGGACCATTTTGGCCCTGGTTGTCGGCTTCATTGTCGCGCTCGTCAGCTTCCCGAGCTTGATCAAGTGTTGATTGCGCAAAGTCGGCAGAGTAAGTAGGATGTTGGCTATCGAGTAGCGAATGTGCATCTTTTTCGGAAATGTATTGACTATCAAAAACTACTTCGAACTGCAGAACGTTGAGCTTCAATACAAGGTAGTCGACGAGGGGTAGCTTACCTGAGGGTACGTCAACAAGTCCTCGTGGATGCTGAAGCCCGGGGAACGAGCTCCAGCAAGCTGGACAGTCGCCAGCAAGAATAAATTGAAGCGGCGCATTATGCCGTGATTTGCCGGCGATAGCTCACATAGAGCTCAAAAGGTGCCAGCGCAGAAAATGAAGCGTCAGAGCAGTAACAGCAATGCCGCTCTACTGGTTGCCAAGCGTTAGTGGGAGAGGTGTCATGATGAGCCGAGCTGTGGAGTTTACCTTAGCCCAGGTCTGTCATGACTAAGCCGATATTTTACCGGTATCAGATTAAGGTGAGAGAGACCGCGGACGGGGAGGATCCAGTTGTTCTCCGACAACTTTCTTCCGGATACGGTGAAGCAGGGACATTGTCACGGTCTGAAAACTCCGGAGCTCAGGAGACGAAGAGGGGCCGAGTATCGGTGACGCCGCAAGAATGAGTTCAGTGCTTGTTTGTGTTTTGGAACTATTATTAATATCTCCGTTGATGACAGCGGCTGACAATTACATCACAGCTCATTTCTCTTCGTCTCATGAGAATTACGTTACAAATTACTATCCATGTTAATGAGACGGTGAGACGATATGGAGGTTCAATTTCCAATCTGTGCAGAAGCACAAGCATAGACATCAGTCGAGCTTCATTGTTACGTTACAGCAACTTCTATAGCTTCATCAGACTCTGTTGATGAGGTCGAAGCAGCAGAGTTTAGTCTAGCTACAGACTAATAATTCCTCGAATTGCAATCTAACCTTATCCAAGATACAATCTTGAGCCTTGCGACTTCACCAGGATGGCATCGCAATGCCATCAATGATCAACACCACAGACTCATCAACACGTGCCTCTCCTGGGAACATCCTCGCTTCGGAGCAGAACCGGCGTTCAGGAGAAACTCCCGTGACTTGAACACGTGTCGAGTGGAAATTCTTTCCTCCAGGGCCTGCTAGCTCAAACAGTGGGAATCTTGGTACACAAGGGTCTTGCTTCTCCACGAGATTCACGAGATTCATCTCTCGATCTGTGAGTTGTCGGACCGCTAGACCACCGCTTTGACAGCGAATACCCAGCGAGGAGAAATTGCCGCTCCTCCTGTTTAGTCTCTTCTGACGTAGATTTTCACTATGGGACAGCGCTAGATGTTTATCATGGCATGATATTGAGCTTTGGTCTGTTGAAGATCCCAGTTTTATGTCTCGCTTGAGTGCCGAGTTGAGTTGGCTCGCAAACTGACGACTACCGGCAGGAGTTTGCGTTGTAGTATGGAGAACGGTTCGTCGCAATGCATCAGCCCTAGTATACGCTTGTTTAGTCGGACTTACTCATGCGCCTAGGGACGGGTTTGATGTTGAATGAATGTCTCAAGCATGGGAACTCCTGGCTATAATGCCATTGGCCTAGTATTTCGGGTTAGTATCAACGCTTTGGCATCAGGTACGCGCAATATGCGGGCTATGAATTTGTATGTGAGGATGCAGGGTAGTTGAAACAAAAGATCCAACGCCAGTCGGGACTTGAGTCCGGTACAATCACAATGTATGTGGAATCGGGAATGAAATTCTTATCACACGCTATTGAACTCTCTATAACCGTTAGACCGGGGAAATTGAGTTTAGCATGGTCATTAACCAGGTTCCGTGCTGCTACATATTAGCGAAGTGCCTGCAATGGTAGTTGAAGTTGTTTGTTATCTATCTAAACTGCATTTTCAGCCTCTTCATCTCGCACATTGACTCGAATAACGTGAGATTGCACATGAACGCGCACGTGCACAGCTCATGCGTGTCAGATCAACAAGAAAGTGCCAACGCATCAAATGAGTCTGAGATGGGGACATTGTTTTGCACGTGCGCCTTTGCTCGCACGGCCATGAAGCTATCAATGGAACGTTTCCATCAATGATCTACGAAATTTCAAGTTGAGACGGGGGTCGAGCCTTGCATGATCAACGCAAGGAAAACAAACGAGCAAAGACATTTTAGTTAGCGGATGTCTGAAGGTTCTGAAGTTATCTCGGAGAAAATGCTACGAAGGTTGAGACTATTGAGGCCGGAAGACGGTTCCGTGCAGATACAAATTTCGTGATGGGTTGCAGACTATGTATAGCACGGGAACTTATGGACGAGCACCAATTGCTACGGTTCCCTTTTTGTCTCTGTTACAGCACGGCAGCATGTAGATAGCGCCAAGGTGTTGAGGTTCGAGTCAGTATAATCAGAATGCCTGCCTACCTGCATGACACACAATGCTCGGGCGATTCCCCAACCAAACGGAGACAGCAGCTAACTTTGTCAGATGCTGGGTGATGAAGATCGTTAGGTCTAGACTGCGGTGGTGTTAGCATCCGAAGAAGATCATCATCATCGCTGGAGCAAGGGCACCTGGTATGTTGCATTGAGGTTATTTCGTAGTCAGAGTCTCAGACGCAAAACCGTACCAAACCCAAAGAGATGGTGTGTCCTTGATCTGGTCTGGTCACACACTGCGGGAAAAAGAAGGATGGATTATCTCTAACCCGTCCGGTGCGGTCCAAGTCCAACGTTGATGGGTGGATGGCGCCGTCCGTCCGCCTCACTCTATGCGACCGCGGGAGCCAATCGAGATAGGTAGTGGGTGTGCCTGACCACGCTCGACAGCCAATCGATGAGTGCCCCGTCTCAGCGATTGATTGCCTCGTTTTGCGTAAAGTGGTGGGTTGCGAAAGGAGAGGAGATGGAGTGTGGGCGGGCTTATTCCTACAGGGGTTCAACTCTACCCGTTGGAGAATGAAACCAAGCCCGTTTGGAACATGGCTGGTGATGGCATCCTTTTTGTGAGAGCTCAGTTGTAGAAACGATGAAAATAAATCATATCAGGAATATCGTCGTCACGATGGAAACGACCCCTGAGGATCTGGAGAAATCGATAACATTTTCCCTCTTCAACCCCATGTTTTTGTCAGATCAAGGGTTCTTTTTCATTTATTTTCTCAGCTGAGGTTTTTGTTAACACGTACGTCGGCGGCACATTATTGTTCCTGGTGGAAACGCCCAGTTTGAGAAGCAGGGAATGGAAAGATTGGTGATCAGCGTACGTCCCGCCGCTGCCAGCCGGCTGTTGGAATTAGCTTCTGCGCAATACCGTAGAAATCGAGATGATGATCTCGCGTACGAGATAATCTCATTAATCTCCCGTCTGTGTGATTCTCATTGCTGAAAATAGCTACTTCATTTCATGGGCATCACGTTTCGTGCAATGTTCATCAAACTTACATGACCTCCCTCGTCGGGAATATCTTCAAACGAGCTAAAACAGAACGAACAAGAGCCAACACAGACACAGACACTGACTGACAAACTTTGATTCCATCCGTGTCCGTGTCCTCCCTCTCCGGGAACTGACAGCAGAAGCGTGCAGCCGGTCAGAGAATCTAGCGGGTTAGCGCATGACATGTTTTTTTCACACCGCGCTTGTTATGTGCTTAGGTGCTGTGCTGTAACTTTGAGTGAGTGACTGCAAAGATAGACGAATTGAATTGCCTGGTTGGGAATTCGTTTGCGCTTCTCGTGTCGGATCAGATCCGCCCTCCCCATGGTGCCCGCTCGGTATGAACGTTGTCACAGTCGTTTTCCGGAGGATGCGCCATGACATCTCAGTAGGCACTTTGGTCATGTTTTTGCTTTTTCCTACCCAAGATTCATACGTAGTGCGTACCCTGTAGCCGGCCAGGATTGAAGCTATGCCGTCATGGCGTTGAAGCTTCAAGTTAGGGTCTTGTACCACGTTGCTTCTTCTTTTCTCCTTTCTCGTGAGTTTTTGGATTCTTCTTTCTGTTTTCTCATTGTCATGATGATGCTGTGCCGCTAATTACGTAGACTTGTTTGAGAGGCGGCCGTCGGGAACTGAAAGAGAGAGGTGAGATGTCAGAAGATATGCGGCTTGCCGTCTGTCTGACTTGTAGGTGGGAAAGTCCTAGATTATTGGAATCAAGCACGGACAGACAGATCCAAGTACCGTATGTAAATGCCCGAGTAAACAACAGACTGGTAGACACAGCCCACCACTTTTGATGCAGCTGAGCCTCTTGCTTGCGATAAAAGATGCCTCGTTTCAACGCATCTCGTGGACGGCATAGCATGGCATGGCATGGCATGGCATAGATGAGTTGTACGCGCAACCAGAAACGCCGCTGTAGTGGTCGCAGCAAGCCAGACCTGGGCAGAGAGTGTTCTGAGCCGCCAATCGCAGCCACTCTAACAACGTTCACATCCACCGGGCGTGTCAGCGACAGGGATCATCGAGTCGACTTGGCTTCTTTTGACTCTCTTCTTTTTTTGGCATGAGACGCTACGCCGGGGGTTGTTTTATTAGCTTCATTCATGGTGCCATGGTCCCAAGCAGATCCGATGGGGGGAGCTTCTTCAGCGGCCACCGAGCATTCCGTTAGTGGTCTGCAGTTGACCGTTGGTGACTGGTCAGTGGGGGCCAACGCTGTAAAAGGAGATGCCCACGCGCTGGAGCGGGAGCTGGAGGTGTCAGTGAGCTGGCGTGGGTTGGCTAAGTTTAGGTGTCGTCACGCGTGCCTTTGTGCCTTCCACCATTCCCTTCTGATACTGGCTTGGTCCACTTCGTATCCCGTCTCATCCCATTTTCATGTTTGTTTCAATCAATCTCAACAACAACGGCATTGGATCTGTTGAAGAACCATCATCATCATCAGCATCGTCATCTCCACAAACGACAAATCTGATCTAATCTGAATTGTGTTGATACTCGATCTTGTCTCTTTTCATCCCCTCATCTCGATGTCTCTGTCTGATCAGACCACTCGGGCACAATCACATACTTGATAGAGCTCGAGGTCTGCCTAACCCAACCATATCTTCTTGGTTGATTGACTGATTGATTGATTGTCTGTTGAAACACACCACCAAAGACGCAAGCTACATCATCATCATCACACACCCATGCATGCACTCACTGGAGTGACTGCACTGCATTTTCAGCCAGAGCCAGGCCAAGCCTAATTAGACCGCCCACCCACAGAGCAGAGACCACCTACAGCGACATTTCTTCCTTAACCTTACACACACCGCAGCGCAACACCCTTGAATATCCTTCCAAGATCCCTGCCAAGATCCCTGTCGGGTCTGAGTGGGGATTGGAAGCCTCATCCTGAACGACTGGCCGCCTCTTCTCTCGATCCTGGCTCACTATTAATCCTCCATCCCATCCGCATCTCATTCACCTTCTTTTCTTCGTCTCGTCGTCTGTCCTCGACTACTCGCTACTATCCCACTTTTTTTAATCTTTCGCCTGTGGCAAGCCGTTTTATCTTGTCCCCCCTCAACCATTCAATAAGATCGCCTCGCTCCGGTTCTCTTCTCCAGCATCTAGAACCCGCCCGCCTTACTTACACCAGAACATCTCATCGTATCAAGGCTATACCATCTCCGAATATCTCGCCTCGCCTCGCAAGAAACAAAAAAGAAAAAGAAAAAACACTATCGCAACATCTACTGTTCACTTCAAAAGAATGAATTTAGAAAACGCCAATACTGTTCAGGAGCTACAACGTCAGCTAGAAGCCGCCAACGCGCGGAATTCACAGCTCGAGCAGATCGTGCAAAGTCAGTTCAGAGGAGATCCTACAGTCTTAAATCAAGTCGCACAAAATTTGTCTCTGGCTCAGCCCGGTTTCCAAATCCCTAGCCATGGCCTCTCAAGTGCACGAAGTAGTGGTCTCTCTCGTAGCAAGTCTACAATTACATATCCCACCCAAGTAAAGTCTGCCATCACGGTAATACATCCTAAGCCCTGTGCCATCTCCATTCAACCTTTCTGATAATCTCGATAGGAACGACACAACGGCCTTCAGGCTCATAAGCGTGAGAGGAGAGCTTTCTCTCAACAGTCTGGCTCCGCTCTCCCCATGAGCCGCAGTGTCTCAAATCGGTCTGAATCTCACATGCCTTTCTCACAGACCGGCAACAGGATAGCTCCATTAAGTGCGTCCATGGATCGATTCAACTCTCCTCGAAATGAATCGCCCAATCTGCCTCTCGACGGTGTTTCGGATCGACTGCCCAGCGTCCAGGAGAACCAACCTCTGCTCACCATCGGCATGGACCCCGACGAGTTCTTGAAACAGTGGCCAGAGACAGCTCAAGTCCCTCAAAACTTCGACACATCATACCCTGGACTTCCCTATAACATGGTGCCTGACAACTCATTCAGCAACCTCTCGTCAAATATTCCGTCCAGCTATCCCATGTCTTCCGCTTGCCCGTCAATGATTTCTGGTCCTTCTGCTGCTGAGGCTGCTAGCCCTTTGACCCGCCAGAATAGCTCCTTCGACAGCTATGGCGTCGGTATGGAGCGCCTAGAATCCTCGCAGTCCCAGGCCGATGCCCTCTTTGCTCCCGATCTGTCACCCAGCTCTGTCAACATGTACCCCACTGGCAAGCAGTTCAACTCTGAGCAAGACCTCTTCGGTCTCGGTGCCAACCTTTCCGCTGTCAACATGCAGTACACCGACTCCAACGGAAACACCTTCATGACATCGCCAGAGTCCACCGATATGGAGCGATCTTGTTCCAACACCAGCATGTCTAGTGTTCGATCAAATGCTTCCAACCTCGAGCGACGCGCTAAGGAAGCCCGTGAGCGTGTTCTTCACTCAGGCAAGACCCTCCAACTCGCCCCGAAGCCCAAGGAGGAGGTAGCAAAGGCTGAGGCTGTTGCCGCTGCCAACAAGGAGGCCAAGCTTCCCGTCAACAAGAGCAACTACCAGCGACCTAAGCATCCCAAGGTCTACTGCACCCAGTGCACTGAGCATCCCGATGGCTTCCGAGGTGATCATGAGCTTCGCCGACACGTCAACGCCAAGCATGAGGGCACTGTCAAGAAATTTGTCTGCCGTGACCCTGCTACAGTCGGTATTGAGAGCGATGTCAAGGCCGTCAACCCGTTGTCTAAGTGCAAGGCATGCGTCTCTGGCAAGGAGTACGGTGCTTACTACAACGCTGCAGCTCATCTTCGCCGCACTCACTTCAAGCCCAAGACCCCTCGTGGCAAGAAGGGTGCTAACGGTGATGAGAAGCGAGGCGGTAAAGGCGGTGGTGACTGGCCTCCTATGAATTCTCTCAAGGCTTGGTTCGTCGAGAAGAAGGTCAAAGTTGACCTGAATGACTCTCCCATGCCTGAGCAGGACGATGTCGATGAGATGGCCGACGACAATATGGACGGTTCTGGCATACCTCCTCAGATGGACATGTTCCAGGGCATTGGTAGCAGCATGGCACCCTTCAACATGGAGACTGGCTATGATCTTACCGTCGATGGCGCTGCTGACCCTGCCATGATGGCTAGTGTCAATGGCGAACTTGGCATTCCCGCTCCCATTTCATCTGCCTCTGGTAACTTTGGTTACTCCCCCTTCAACGGGTCTCCCATCGGCATTGCTGACAACTATGCCTTCTCCGAGCATGCCACATCAGCCTACGGCTCCAATCTCTCATCTACCAACACCATCACCCCTGCCAACTTTCAGGACATGTCTCACATGAGTATGGCTGAAAATGCCCTCTGGGCAGCTTGAATCTTTGGAGCATGAGCAACGATGATGAAGGTTGACTTCTAGCATCGCTGTTGTCCCTGCTCCACCGGTTAACGTGCTATACCGATATCGATCTCAAAGTCGAGTCGTCTCTCAGCACCTCGCGCCACAAGGGATGAGGATTGCATAAAGAAGAAAACCTAAAAAAACGAAAAAAATCCACGCGTCCGAGCCCGGGTCCAAGATGAGTCGATACGATAATGGCTCATCAGACTGATATCTCCGCTCGGTGTGCCGTTCTGGTGAACACGCGCAAATAATTCTATAGCAAGGATCTTCTTGCTAATGTTTCGACTTGCCTTCTCACACATAATGATTTTCAGGAGAGTCCGCTTTATGATTGCTGCTGTTTCTTATTTCTTTCAACTCTTATTACACTTTTCTTCAACTTCACTTTTTCTTTACCGTCACGGCGTCGATGTTTACAACCTTTTCTCTGGTTTATTTTCAGCGAGTCCCTTGGCAGACTAAACTGGTGGATACGTTTCAAACTTGGCTGTGTCCCTAGATGGGCGGCCAAACGAGGTTCGACCGCTTGAGCGGTGCGATACCTATACGTTTATTCTCGACGCGATCGAAAGTGCTTCGTCGCGTGGCTACGATACATACTGGGCCGGGTACGGTAACTGGTGGGAGACTTTCCCAGGAGAGGAAAAAGAGGAGTCGGTTGCATTTTTTATTATTTACAATTTTCTATCCTGTACATGACAAAGGATGAGTGAGCTTCCGAGCATGGCGTTTTCATCGTGAACTGCTAGCGCTCTGCGTTGCGTTCTTGGGTACTTAGAAGGGTTGGGAAATGGTGTTCAGGGAGACATATCTAGCTATTATTGGGGTTTTTGTAGTATCTGAAGGGCATGCTGGGAAATGCCGGGCTTGTCGTTCCGTTCGGTTGGAAGATTACTGAGCGGTTGGATGGATTAGTACCGTTTGCCTACGGATAGGAGAACCTCGGCTGGCTTCAAGGCGTAGGAGTCGGAGTCAGCAATAGACGGTGCTGGAAATGCACGCTTTTATCCCTGAATATTCTCTCAACTGTGAAGCCTCTTGTAAGCCGACTCAAGATCATGGTTCATGTCGTTGTATTTGTGTTCGTAGACGCGTAGTGCCTCACGGCAACTCATGGGTATCTTTAAATCCTCCAACTCAAGTCTTCTTGACCTTATCAGTCCACTCCTTGGCCCCCTTAACCCCCTCATGCCGCCACCTAAAC
>JAAOAT010000461.1:0-25173 GCA_013186855.1 Fusarium ramigenum
CTCCTCCTTCCCTCTTCTTTTCTTCACCCTTCCTGTTCTTAATCCTTCCTTACAAGCTTCTGTCTGGGATCAGCTAGAGAGTCATGGCTTTCGCGATTCCCGCCGACAGACCGCAACTAAAAGCTACGATCGGCAAGGAGAATGAAACCCTATAGGGATATCCGACAACACATTCGCGTGATCGACTCCACCAAGACTCATTCATGAGACTTGGGGTGTTCAGCTGTGACGACAGTAGTCTTACATAGTTTAAGAGACTCTATGGGTAAGGCCATTGTCCAATGAGTTGAAAATCGACATAAGGCTATTCAGAAATTACATCACTACAAGTAGTTTCACGTCGAACGATGATGCCGTGTCAGCTTTTCGACGTCATATGCATACTCAGGCAATGGCGGGACTCATTCACAGGAACAAGCTAGTTCTGAGCTGTAGGAAGCCAGAGTTTAATGATGTGTGCATCGACTTTGCTTTGCTGCCAACGACTGGCGCATTGATACACAGAACAACAAGGGATGAACTGGCAAGTGGGTGCATCGGCTCGAAGGAAGTTGATGACCCAATCTCGGTGCAGAATCTGATGCAATGCTCTGAATACGAGCGCCGCGAGTTGAGTTTTCGATATCGAAAGCGAAAGTCTGCCCATCAACCACTGCGACTCATTTGGTTCTCACCCGACAACTTATTACAACCGATGCAGATAGCTTTCCTTTTTACGTACGAGGCTTTGGGAAGGGACTGCAAAGGCTTCTCGAAGGATGGCGCGTCATTAGCATCAACTCTCACGCCGTGTTATCTACATACCCGAAATGTGTTAAAGAAGCGTGCAGAGTTCACACTCGATGTTTGTGGTTATGAGAGTCCTCCTTGTCCAAATGCAGCTGGTTCGATGGAGAGCGCAACGCGAGTGGCATTCTGAAGAATGGAGATAGCCGCTTATATGGAATCGGTTCCGAGCAAGCTCGCAGGAAAGGCCAAGTGGCTTACTGCTCTTTGTCCCAACCCCCATCCCTCGGGCAAAGCAATTGAGGAAGTCACACCTGGGCCTACGGCCTGCAAGCTTTGTTATCGTACCATGCTGCGAGGGAGTTTGGTTGCGTGAGTGGTCCTGTAGCTTGCTCCAGAAAGATGCGATTGCCTGGTAGTGGCTGTCAGCGTTGTTGCCGTAAGGAACCCAGCGATGCAGATCTCCGATGAAGCTCGTAAGGTTTGTTATCGTACCATGATACGACCACCTGTTGCTAGTGGACGTCTCCATGTCCGTGAGAAAACCACTCTCAAGGAACGATGCGGTATCCCGAACAGGATACCCAAGGGCCTGGACCGTCCCGAAAGCAGGACTTACCGTAACGACCAGGACTCTTGGCTGTCTCCTTGGACTCCTTTGGATTCGGCAGCCTGGGAGCGGGGCCAGTACTCCTCGTCAGACTTTGATAACAGCTCGTTGACGGATGAGTTTTGTGCATTCTTTAGAATCCTGCCAGTCTACGGTTACGACAGTTCCGTTTCATTGGTTCACAGCGCTGCAAGCAGGACAGTGTAGGATGAAGGCTAGCCAGCGGTTCAGAATGCTTGAGTACGAAAGTCTTATTTCCTAAGTAGCCGTATCACAAATCCCCAGGCTTCAGACCTGAACACGGAAAAGTAACGTTTCCTTCCCGACCTTGACAACCTCTACCAATGCAGACAACAAGGGCCCGACCAGGCCCGCACTTTAGTCCCAGAGCCCATAGACATCACAAGCTCACATCCAGCTTTCTAATTTTGTAAAATTTCACTATAATGCAGCACGGACATTCCTCGCTCCGGTTCCATCATGCCATCAAGGTCTCATCATCATGATCGGTATTCCCGTCTTCGTCTTCTCTTGCTCGTATCATATGACGTTCCGATGAGTATTGGGTGAGCTTATCGTTCCTATCTGAATAATGGCTGGATGACTTTGAGGACTTGGAGCTGCCTCGCAAGATGAAAGGGGTTCAAGACAAAAATGGGAATGAGTTTGACGTGCTCCATGAGAACTAGCCACTTGCAATGCAATAATATAATATTCGTCGCGGGTTATCGCATCTATACGTGTAATTTTGGCTTCTACGACGGCACTTCCCTGGAACGAATTGCCAAGAAGATACTGAAGTATGTTACGCAGTATTTGCGTTTGAGTTCTGAGCCTGTAAAGAAGGCTATTTACTTAGGATCTTGTAGAACGAGTGTTACAAAAGTAGGTACTTGCCCGGTATCTAACTATGAATAAGTGATATAGTATTCCTCGTAGCCATAATGAACTCAGTGTGACCGTCCGGAGTGATTTGGCGAGGCTTCATGTAGTCAATTGATAAAAGTTTGATCTATAGAAAGTCATGGTAACTGTAGTATCTGAGGCAGGTGTCTGGTAGCTGGCGCGGCTGGTTTGACTGAGGCTTAAGAGACTAGGTTATAGAATGCCTAGGGGAGGAAAGAAAACTCAGGACCTTGACCCTAAGCGATGAAAATATCAGGTAAATTTAGCCTAAGTTTAGGAGACTCTTTGCTAAGTTTATTTTAACACCCTATATTAAGATTTAGTATATTCTTGCCCCTTGATGAATGCTTGCAGGTCGTGGGGTCTGGTGTCTTGAATAGAGAGCACGGCCTCTGATTTGGCACTCTCATCGGCAGTGTCATCATCCGCGAGGCCTTCGAGACAAGAGGAGAAGTCGAGTTGTGCGCATAGGTTGCAAAATGAGTGAGTGATTCTTGCACTGCAAGCTGAGCAGGCTGCGGGATGTCGGGAGAAAATAGTGCCGCCTGACAAAAGCTGCGGAGAGAAAAGGTTCATGAATCTGTGATATTTTGGCGCTCATGTGGGGAGTGCCCACAGAGTTTTATCAGCGCTGGCCTCTTGCTTTGCCACTACAGGCACGATCATATCGTAGAAGGCTACGAAACCCTAGAGGTTCCTGCCGTCAATCCTCAGCAACAACAGATTGATGATGAGTACTAGGCATCACCAGACCATAGGTCCTGGGCTTGCCGTCGGGTTCTCTGTGAAAAGCGGTTTACCACCGAGCCGATGTTGTTGTACCACGAGAGGAGTACACACGACCGGGTTTGAGGCTGTGACTATGATGAGCCGAATTGCGGTTTCTCATGCGAAAGTATTAAGACCTTGAAGCACCATCAACCTGCAGTACACCGAGGTGAGAAGAACTTTGCTTGCAGTCAGTGCAGTAAATCCTTTGGTTAGCCTGAAACTCTTCGGGTATATGTCCGCAAAACGCATGATGAAGCTGCTGCGCGACCCTGTGATGTTTGTGGTGAGATTGTCCCTAACTCAAAGGAAATGGTTACCCACAAGAATCTGAAGCACTTGCCGCCAGGGAATCGACACATATGCAGCATCTGTCGCTTTTGCTTGCTAGATATAACGCCCTCTAGATCTATATGGCGAAGCATTCTGATGTCAGAAAGTTCAAGTGCTGAATCCTTAAGTGTGATAAGCAGTACAATAATAAGGAAGGCTTGCCTAAATATACCGTGAAAAAGTATTGCTTGGGATAATTTAGTTTCTTGGGTCGAGGTCTTAATTGGTGTTACTGTTTATTTTTGTTCCTCCTCCGGGTTCCGTTTCGGCACTGAGTACCTGGTATTTGTTAAAGGTAAGAACATCTGGGATTCGGGATGGGAACCTTACAACGGCGGTCTAAGATATGACAATTGGTCGTCGTGGGGGTTTCTTGTGTTTATTGTAAGAGGACAGAAGAGCCAACGAGAACAATTAGCGGCCAGCGTAAGCTCGCAATCAAATTTCCCGGCGACTTCGGGCGGTGGCAGCTCCTGGATATTGTTCGCTACTAGAAAGGCAAGGGTGTCTCTAGTCTTGTGGTGAAGAGTTGAGCGTAAAATGCATTTTCATCCGTATTTCTGGGCGGGTTGGCAGTTGGAGTAAACAATCGGGCTATCGGACTTTGAATGGCCGACGTTACGGGCAGGGAAAAGCTGATTGTAACATCATTTGCATCATTCGTCCATGCTCATTCTTTCACACTGCAAGGAAATACAGAGACAGGTAGCATCTGACACTACCTGAATTTGCCTTGTCATTCTTGCAAGCCCGCCACCCTAGACCATAACGGTGATGTCGGATGGCTTCTCCGATCTAGCATTCGGATGCCCTGGCCTTAATCGACTTTCCCCGCATGGCGCTTGACTCGCGGAGCGGTTAAAGAAACTTCCCGTCCTTGAACCTCTTTCATTACAGGATCTAGACATTCTTAACTAAGTAAACGGCGCGTGCCGCACTCAATTGCCGATGGATCTATGCGGGGTGCCGACCCCTCACCTCGAGCCGATCGCCGTTCTCCATGATCAGTGAATCATCATAACGACTTGGCGATCTGGGGAAAAAGAAGGATAAAAGGAGTTATAAAAGCGTAGAAGGTCCAGTATGAATCGGCTGTGGTAGATAGTTCAAGGACAATTCAATTGACACAATGAGACTCTTGACTCCCCTCATCATTGCCTCCAATGCCATCCTGGCAGCGTCCCAACTCATGGGAACGCCGTCCTACGAGTATCTCTACACTGTCAACGCAACCCTCGGCGAACGTTGGCCGATTGGCGACTACGGTCAAGGTAGCCGCGTTGTGATTCCCATCACCGGCGGAACCTTCAAGGGACCCAAGCTTTCGGGAACGGTCACTAACCTTGGTGCCGACTGGGGTCTCACCGACACCAAGGGCGTCTTCTTCCCCGATACCCGATACAACCTGAGAACCCATGATGGAGCTGATATTTACATCCAAACTTCTGGCCCGACGCAGCCTGACGGGAGGACGTTGTTAAGGGGCGTTTTCCAGGCTGCGCACCCGGACTATGAGTGGTTGAACTATGTTCTGGCCGTAGGCGTGTTGCAAAGGCCGCCCGCGGAAAGCAAGGGTAAATATGTTGTTATTGACATGTGGGCAGTAGGTTATTCTGGCTTGTTAACGGAGATGCGATGCTGACCAGGAAATAGATGGTTTTGCCCCACTGTAACGGGAATTGCTAGGGCGAGGCCGACGGTGATATGGCCAGGATGGACATTAACTCTCTATGGATGGACATGGCGTGATTTGATACATCCTGGTAGAATGTCACCGCCGTGATAATTCCGATATGAAAAAGTCAAAAAGTGCTAGAAAGTTCAGATGATCGAACTAGTTGTGGATCTGGGGTATTTCCATCGTCAATGGGAATACGAATGTACGGAAATGGCGATAAAGTTCACAGGGGTTGATACAACAATTAAATCTACAACTTCACTTCTTGGCTCAACTTTTGAACAACTCGTGAGGCTGCAAAAACACGCATCCATCCTCATTCTTGGAGTAGTGATGATGAACAGGGATCAAAGTGCCGTATCCCGTATGCTTGCAGCTCAGCCGTCATTGACAAAGAGGATGTTGCATTGGGAACCCATTTGACGCGCAATGATTCGGGATGCTATCCTGTTCCTGAACAGATGTGCAATGGTTCTTACTGGCGACAATTATCGATCGGCTAAGCAGGGGTTGTGCTGGTCGGAGCTAGAAATGGCCGCGAACCAGGACTGGATTTCAACAGTTGCAGTTAAAGATACCAGAAATCACTGTCTTGGCGGTATTTGGACTGTCAAACTTCAAACACCGAGGGTATTAATTGTGCCACGGATTCGCATATGAAGACGCAAGATTTAATTTAATAATGGCCTCATTCCAAGAAATCTGCATCGCCCCTAATAGCAGAACCCATAATAACACTAGTCTCCATCTCAAGTAGATTATCCGGACCGATATCTCTGCCCATCGTCACAACGACTGACTCGCAAACTCCTCCCTATTCAATCAGCCCGGTTCATGCACCCCGGATCTAATTCCCAACCAGGCCAGCCGAGGTTTCAAGACCCCTTCTCTTCCCCTCACGAACCCAACTACCGCCTTGCCAGACTAGCCAAACCATCCTCAATCCGCGATAGCACTCCCATGGTATTGCCGAGGGTTGCTGATCTGGTAGGGATCAACGGCGTCTTGCTGCTTCAGGAATCATCCGCGTATTTGCTCAAAATTATCACAAGGATCCCCCGCAAAATACAAGGGCATGGGTTTTGGTAAACGTTTATGCGGGAGACGGATATAAAACAATGTTGTCCGCTGGCCTTTTTGTCTTGCTTGGCTTTATTCCCCAGGTTCTCAGCGACACCTCGACTGATATTTGTTTACCGCAAGATAACATGCGTCCTACATTTTTGCTCTTTTCGGGGCTGGGGGCTTGTGCTGCTGCTGGTGGCAAGGGTGATGACTTTGCGGCTAAATGCGCTGGTTTCAAGAACTCGCTGAAGCTGCCCAACACCAAAGTCTGGTTCACTGAGCACGTGCCTGCTGGGAAAAACATCACTTTTCCTGACAACCACCCAACATGCACGCCCAAGAGCACTATCACTGATGTTGAGATCTGCCGTGTGGCTATGTTTGTCACTACTGGTCCCAAGTCAAACCTCACCCTCGAGGCTTGGCTTCCTTCCAACTGGACCGGTCGATTTTTGAGCACTGGAAATGGTGGAATGGCTGGATGTATTCAATACGATGACGTTGCCTATGGTGCTGGCTTTGGCTTTGCGACTGTTGGAGCTAACAACGGTCATAACGGCACTTCAGCTGTCTCCATGTACAAGAACTCGGGAGTCGTTGAGGACTATGTTTACCGTTCAGTTCACACTGGAACTGTTCTCGGAAAGGAACTTACAAAGAAGTTCTACGGCAAGAAGCATACCAAGTCTTACTATCTTGGATGCTCAACTGGTGGACGACAAGGGTGGAAGGAGGCGCAGAGCTTCCCTGATGATTTCGATGGTATTGTGGCTGGTGCTCCCGCTATGCGCTTCAACGGTCTGCAGTCCCGTTCCGGGAGCTTCTGGGGTATCACTGGTCCCCCTGGAGCGGCTACCCATCTCAGCCCTGAGGAATGGACCATGGTCCAAAAGAACGTCTTGGTTCAATGCGACGAGCCACTTGATGGTGTTGCCGATGGCATTCTCGAAGATCCCAACCTTTGCCAGTACCGTCCTGAGGCTCTCGTTTGCAGCAAGGGACAGACCAGTGGCTGCCTTACTGGACCCCAGATCGAGACAGTCCGCAAGGTATTCGGTCCTCTGTATGGTAACAACGGCACATACATCTACCCTCGAATTCCTCCTGGGGCTGATCAGGGTTTCGGCTTTGCAATTGGCGAAACCCCTTTCCCCTACTCTACCGAATGGTTCCAATATGTTATCTGGAACGATACCAAGTGGGATCCCAACACCATTGGACCCAATGATTACCAGAAGGCTTCTGAGGTCAACCCCTTCAACGTCGAGACATGGGAGGGAGACCTTTCCAAGTTCCGCAAGCGTGGATCCAAGATAATCCACTGGCACGGTCTCGAGGATGGTCTGATTAGCTCGGACAACTCAATGGAGTACTACAACCACGTCTCGGCTACTATGGGCCTGAAGAACACTGAGCTTGATGAGTTCTACCGATACTTCCGTGTCAGCGGCTGCGGTCACTGTTCAGGCGGAATTGGAGCCAATCGTATTGGAAACAACCGCGCCAACTTGGGTGGCAAGGAGGCGAAGAATAACGTTCTTCTCGCTCTTGTCAAGTGGGTTGAGGAGGGCAAAGCACCCGAGACCATCACCGGTGTTCGCTACGTCAATGGTGCCACCACCGGAAAGGTCGAGGTTGAGCGAAGACACTGCCGCTATCCTTATCGAAATGTCTACCAGAAGGGTGATTACAAAAGTCCCGATAGCTGGAAGTGCGAGCTGCCCAAGTGAGCGGAATGTCAGCGAGATGGTGCGGGTGGCGTCGATTATATAACATTTATTTCATAGCATACATATAGCAGGATCGTCGTAAATAAGATGAGCTTTTACATAAAACTGCACCCTCCGCCTTCCCAGACCCCGGAAACGGCAAGAAATCCAACAATCCCTCCATCAACCCCGGTGCCTCAATGGTCGGGATAATTCGGTACCGAGCAACACCGCCAAGGATAAGGTGATGTCAAGAAAAGCGACTAGTTACAAATTACCCCAAGGAAACCACTTCCTTGGAAGACTCCAAAACACGGGGGAGGATATGTGCTGTCAACATCAGTCATTTCCCCAGACGCGTTGCTGACCAGTTGCATGTCGGCTAGTCATTCAACACGAAAGGTTAATACCGCCAAGAGACAGAGTTCCCCACGATCTTGGACAATTAAGAGGAAAAGTCGGAGCATCTGAGTCAAAAACAGTGAGAAATTGGGTTTCTCCCCTCATTTCCCCAACCTTTTCTTTGCCCCCACAAGATGCTGAATCTTACTCCAACCAATGCGCCCTGTCACTCTGGAGGGCGCGAAGCTGGGCAAGCAGGGCGAGTCAGGGTTTGGATGCAGGAGAGTGAGGCGCGTTGTTTTCTAGAACACGTAGGATGCTGATCTCCCCTCCCACCAAACACCACAGTACCCTTCTAGTCGTCATGGATCCTCCTTTTATCAAGATAAACGGGAATAAATTCGTCGGCACTTCTCAAGTCCGCCCGACCAGAATCTTACGATGCGTGACCCGTACGCCTCAATGGCGATAGACTCAACACGATTTACAATACCGCCGACAGTTTGTTTTATCTCTCTCCAATAGCAATACTTGTATTGCGCCGTCCGGTGTCGGATACTACGGAGACTGGGCGACTCCACTAAAAGACCAATGCATGTGTCAAAACAAGCTATTTTTCGCGTAACGGAAATGCTGAACCTTTTTTTACGTTGAATACCGCCGGCAGATTTTCCTGCAAGGTTTTTTCTGTCTCTCCGACACCGTACGAGGCGGAAATAAGCTTGTTACTTGGCGTCCGATTTAGCCGTGTGCTAGACCGAATCTTTCACCTTGAGGCAGCACTCGAGAGCCTCATTTTAACGACGACCACTCTTCAGCAGAGCATATTTACTGGGCACTGTGGACAATTGATGGAAGATACCGTCTCTCCAACCATGTCATTCTTATCTCAGTTCCACCTCCTGCTGGAGATCTCTTGTTCATCTCGTTTGACCAACCAATTCTCATTGAGCAAAGATCGCTGACACATAACGTAACACCAACTCCATTTTATTTTTTCGAATCCACGGCCCCGTTTCTTTTCCCTCAGCCAAGGGACATTCCAATGACCTGATGGTTTTTGAAGATTTGCTAACTTTTACGTGAGAGACTCGCGTCCCCATGGGGGAGTCTTTTTTTCTTCCGTGCGAAATAACGAGACGAGCGTTTTTTTACAAGGTCTCCACGGAAGATAAACATCTGGAGACTTTGGGCTTGGCGGATGTATATAAGATTTCGTATCGCCCGACGTTGAGTTGAGGTTGGTCTTCATCTCGTCAAACTGTCGCTGATCATAACCCGCCATTACACATCTTCTTGCCTCACATTGAGGTTTTATTACTGACTACTATTACTGTGTTTGATTGAATATGGGCGCTGAAGACAAGACGACAAAGACTCAGCCTGAGATGGCTCAGCCCGAACATCATCGCCCTGCATCCATTCGCGGTATCGACGGCGATGAGATCAACACTATCAACGATGGCGGCGACATTATGGACTCCAAGGAGCAATCCGACGAGCCCGTGCAAAACATCTTCAACCAAGGTGGCAAGAACTACAGAACACTCGGCAAATGGGACACAGTCTTCGTCCTCGTCACAAACCAAGTCGGACTTGGTGTATTGAGTCTACCTGGATGCCTTAAGGTCCTCGGAGTCGTACCGGGCGTCATTGCGATCATTGGCCTCGGTTCTCTCTCTGCCTACACTGCCTATGAACTCCTCCAGTTTTACAGAAAGTATCCCCACGTCGTCAACGTCGTCGATATGTGCGGTATCATTGGTGGTCGACCGCTTGAGATCATTGCGGGTATTGGTTTGATGATCAAGGTTATGATGACTTGTGCATCTGCCAGTGTAACGTTGTCAGTTGCGTTCAACACCCTGAGCAACCATGCCTTCTGTACCGTCAGCTTCGTCATCATCGCCGTCGTTGCTTGTTGGGTCTTATGTTTGCCTAGAACCGTCAAATTCGTCTCGCAATCTGGTATCCCCTCTACACTCAGTATTCTAGCCGCTGCTCTTACCGTCATGATCAGCTTGGGTCTCGATACTCCATCGCAGGCCCCTCCAGGATGGGATCGAGAAATCCAGGTTATCGGCAACCCAACTTTCCGACAAGGTCTCAACGCTTGTCTCAAGATCTGCTACGCCTATGCCGGAAACATCAGCTTCGTCTCATACATGGCCGAGATGAAGAACCCTAGCCGTGATTTCCCTATGGCCTTGGCCTGCCTTGAGGTCTTCTCCATTACCCTTTACACAATCGTCGCCGTAGCCATCTATTGTCTGGCTGGCGATTACACCACCTCCCCAGCTCTTGGGTCCGCGCCTCGAATCGCCGCCAAGGTCGCCTACGGACTCGTGCTTCCTTGTGTTTTCGCGACAGCCATGGCTTTCGGTCATACTGGCATCAAGTACATGTATGTTGTCGCCATGCGATCAATCAAGGCTACCCACCAAGTCACAGACCGAAGCTTCAAGTCTTGGGGCATCTGGGTTGCCTGCGTGACCCTTTACTGGATCATTGTTTTTGTCATTTCCAACGCCATCCCCATTTTCGACTCCATCCTCTCCATCTCCTCCGCCACCACGATCGCCTGGTTCACCTTTGGTCTCAGTGCCATCTTCTGGTTCCACATCAATAAGGGCCAGTATACCAAGAACTGGAAGAAGATTGCCCTTTGCATCATTAACGGCATGCTTATTGTTCAGTCGTTGTTCATGAACGGTGGAGGCTTGTGGTCTTCTATTACCGAATTATTGAACACCTTTGAGAACGATAAGAGCTCTATTCGTGGCGTCTTCTCATGCGGTGACAACTCCATTTAGATACCAAAGTCAAGAACTTTATAGATATAGATATTATGCAGCATGTATATAGCGATTGAATGATATATGATGATTATTTTCACTGCTTCATCTAATTAAAGGCTAATTGATCGATTGATCATGTTGAATGGGGGTCCTAGAGACACTTGCCTTGCACTCGGCGAGTAGTCCGCGGAATCCCTCTATTCAAGGGATCAATGCAAGCTGTTGTCACTCTACAGCAGGCTGAAAGGAGTTGTCGGGGGCAGCGACAGGCATTGCAAGTCTTGCCGCAATTGACTGCCATGGTAAGGACGAGCTAGACAACGTGATAAAACTTGATGAGCAAGGTGGAGCTGGGAGAATCTCGCGATGCTTCGGGCCGACCAATGAAGGACGAGGGTGGCGAGGCGGCATCTCGAGATCTGGAGTGGCCAGACCAAGCTCCGGCGCCGCAGATCTGAGTCACTGTCATAGGGCTGAAGCCAGTCACCACGTTGAAGGTTGCTGACAGTCCCCAGGCTTTGAAGATGTTGGCTTCTTTACGTTGGTGGTGCTTTGTTCGATTGGTCGCCTGCAGAAGTGGAGATGAAGATTCGAATGACATGGCAAACGGAAGGCATGAAGCCCAGTTCCAATGAGACCTGGTTATTCCACTCAGTCTCAAGGGTCAGTTCATATAGAAAATGACCAAAGTTGCTCAAGTCATTTTGACGATGGCATCCTACTGCACCAAAGTGGGGTCAGATACGCGATACGAGCGATACGGGATCTGAAGGCTGACTTCATCAACGTGTCTATTTAAGAACAACGCCTGGTCTCCGACATTATACTACCAGTTCCTCAATATCAGTGGTGAAGAAGACTCCGGCTCTTCAAAGTCATCCCAATTCCTTGTCTTTTACCAGAGCCAGACGGCCCAACCGTTGGCATACATCATGGTCACAATTGCTCCCTTTCGACCGCGTATATCCACCTTGCGCCCACTTCAAAGACTTTCGGCCATCCGATTCAACAATGTTTCCTCAAATTCACCACTCAACCCAAGATGGATGACACGAGAGTGCGGCAAAAGTAAGGCTCAGCGAAATGAGACTCTAGGGCCCAATCTCTCCTACCCAGCTTTCAGCCTCAACTCTCTAGGCCTTAGCAAACAAACAAGGATAGCCTTGATGGTAGTTCTGAGCATCTTTGGTACTATCGAGACTTGGGTTTGGTGCAAAGCCATTTGGCAGTGGAGAAAGGGTTGTCAAGATGCAGAACAGTGACCTTCTGCTGGTCATGCATCACCGATGTCGACTGGTTTCTTCATTGACCTAGCCAGAGGTCATAAGTCGAGGGTTCGCATTCTGTCACTAGCAGCTACGTCCGAGAATGAACAGCCCGTTTCCTGGCGGAGATAGTTACAAACGCGCAATCGTTGTCATAGATACTACGAAAGTGCTGAAGCGCATTCCTGAGACTTAGTGATAGACTTTCGGGATCGGCCGTCAAGATTGCCATAATACCGATTATCCGGACATAAGCCGGCTGTCATTACGTAGACATCGGATCTATCGGCAATTTCATCCGACAATCTGGCGTGGCTCTACTCCATACCTATCGTCATTAAGCAACTTTGGCGTGAGACATGCGGGGTGAAAGCGTGTTTTCATAGTGCTCAACAGCAGCTTGAAGAGTCAACGACTTGCTCTGGCTGCCGTGCCTTTTCGAGATTGGCCACAGGGATCAAGCCGAGATCTCGAGGGGCGTTGCATTGGCGAATCTCGGCTGGCTTAATCAAATGATCCTTTGCCTGGAGCAAGGTTCTCGGGAAGTGTTCCTGTAGCGGAGCTGAGGTTGCAGCGGGGATTCATTGCGAGTTAACCAGTAGAGAGCTTGGAGCAACGCGTGTGAAAGCTCAGACGGAACAGACATGCCGATTATAAAAGTCTGTATGCTCTCCATCCTCAGATCGCGAAATTGGGAGATAAGAAGCGCGTAACAGGACATATATAAATGGCTGCTCAGATCATAACATATCCATCACCGCAGGAAATCTATAAAATCGAAAAATTGTCTTCTATAGGGTATGTCAATGTCTCATTTTGACAATGTTCAACGCGAAGCATCTGATAATGGTACTTTCCGGGTGCGGGCCACGCGTAATTTAGACGCGCGTATTTCCGCGTGAGTCTATACGACAACAATGAGCTAGGTCTCATCTTTTACGGCAGAACAGCACCATATCTAAAATTAACTGCCAAAGTTGAGACATTAATTAGACGAACTTTAATTTCAGGTTGTTGTCTGGCATTCAGGTATTGCTTGACCACCAGATTAATAGATCTGATTTACTGCGTGAAAATCCTGGAAGAGATTGATAATTCCCACGACCTTCTTAAACAGTCTAGACAGTGTCTCAAGAGACGCAAGTTTGTGAATGACTCGCCCAGGGATTTCTTGTTTGAGCCTTTGAGGGAAAGACGGAACCTTATAAACTGGAAATGAGGGTCGAGTCTAGACTTGGTTGATCCATGCTACCTATTTCCCCAGCATCGTAAGCGAATCCATAGCGCAGGGATTGCGTAATCTGTGCTCTCGCTTCCTCGTGTTTATTGCTTCGCCTCCTTTGACCTGAATTTCCTGAAGCAATTTTTCGGCCCCGTTTCTGGACTAAAAGTAAAAGGCATGACTGCGCCTCCTTGCTAGCCGTTTAACCCCTTTTGACAGACGCTTCGTCATTTAATTCAGGAGAGTGTCTCAATCGATACGAAGAGTGGTTTCTCGCTCAAATCATTGCGTGTACGTTTTATAAAACTCATGAGAGCATTTTTGAACTTGATAGCAGACTTGGCTGTTTGATCTTGCTCTGTCGATGAAAGAGATCAGTCGTGGAGTTGAGTCTCTCCCTCTGCGCTAGAGATGAGAGCGTCATTGGCCAAAACGGTCGCTGTCACTTCGGCCTTGGCAGCTGTTGTCCACGGCATTGATGTATCATGGGACGACGACAGTAAGTCAACCGGTCTTTACTTTCTCGCTGCTGGGTAACTTACCATGTCCAGAATCTATTAAGCAAGCTGCTAGTACTGTTGCCTATGGCTTGGTAAAATACTACACCGGTAACAATACCGGTGATACACCAGGCAATCTACCAGATCCATATTATTGTAAGTGATAATGAAGGGGAATACGCGATGAGTTCAGCATCTAATTCGAAACAGGGTGGACGGCAGGGGGTATGTTTGGTACATTAATCGACTACTGGTGGCTTACCGGCGATGAGAGCTACAACAAGATCACTACACAGGCTATGCTGCATCAAGTCGGAACAAATGACGACTATATGCCCGATAACCAGACTATGACAGAAGGCAACGATGATCAAGGATTTTGGGCAGTCGCTGCTATGTCAGCAGCTGAGCATAAATATCCCGACCCGCCAGCAGATCAACCGCAGTGGCTGGCGCTGGTCCAGGCTGTTTTCAACGAATATGTTAGCCGTTGGGATACACAACATTGCGGCGGAGGAATGAGATGGCAAATTTTCACCTGGAACGCGGGATACGATTACAAAAATTCCATCTCGAATGGTTGCTTCTTCAACATAGCTGCGCGCCTCGCTCGTTACACTGGCAACACCACTTACGGAGACTGGGCCGAGAAGGTCTGGGACTGGGAAACAAAGATCGGGCTCATCAACAGCGATTACCAGGTCCGAGATGGTGTCCATTTCGAAGGAAAATGCCCCAGCTCGATGGATACTAACCAATGGACCTACAATAGTGGTGTTTACCTATATGGAGCTGCTGCTATGTACAACATGACCGGAAAAGCGTCGTGGAAAACTCGCGTAGACGGTCTGCTGGAGGACATAAAGACCGTGTTTGTGAAGAATGGCGTTATTTATGAGCAATTCTGCGAGGAACACAAGCTTTGTAACCTCGACCAACAGACCTTCAAAGGCTACCTTGCCCGTTGGATGGCAGCTACCGCATTAGTAGCTCCCCATACTTCCGAATACATCACAGCGACATTGCTATCGACGGCAAAGAAGGCCGCCGTCTCATGTTCAGGATCGCCATCTTCAGGATTCGCAGGCATGGCTGGCACGGCTTGCGGCTTCACATGGTTGACCAACGGGTTCGATGGGATCGTTGGGGTTGGACCGCAGATGAGTTCTCTGCAATCCATCATGTACACCCTCGCCCCGGCGGCGAAAGCACCAGTGACTACGAAGACTGGAGGAACGTCAAAAGGAAACCCGGGTGGCGGCCAGACAAACATGGATGTCGACGTGTCGAAACCGAAATATGCAAAGATCACAATGGTGGACAAAGTAGGGGCGGGCGCCATAACATGTATGATTTTAGCTTGCGTTATTGGGGGTTCTGTTTTTGCTACTATCTAAGTATTTTCTATCAAATCAAGTTTATCTGTTTTTCTCAATGAGATTTCATGGCCTCTAGTCTCCTATCAAGGCTCAGGTAGAACTGAGTAGGTAGTCATTCCGCCGCATCATGGTAATGCATTGCCCCCATTCTCCTGCCCTCTTATTATCTTTGTAGCATACTTATACGGTCTCTGTTTAACTGCCAACTGCTAGGAGCGCGACATGATTTGATAGGCACTTTCTGAACTAGTTGGTTTGATTCTGAAAAGGTGTAGTGACCATACATTGAATCGACAACATTCATGTTATTTATTTTTCTCCTAGCATTATGAACCGCAGCATGCGTTGCGATTGCTAATAATAACGAAATTCTTTCCAACGACTATCCTTCTTATCTATCGGACCCTAACCCTTTTTTCTTTGGTCCAGGTGTAACTATCACAGCATAAAGAAACAGACATCGATCAAAGGACTCTACAACGATATTTGTCTGTAAGCACCCTTGAACAGCTCCCATACGAGGTTAGGCCGTCTCGATTCAATCATTAGGTGTTCATCGACTCCTGTCTGTAGACGACAGTTCGAGAGTCTCGAATGCCACTGATCGGCCATGCCACCACTTGACCTTGGCGGACGGAAAGTCAGCACCAGGACCTTTCAGTACCTGACCAGGGTGCACCACATTCAGCAAGACCAAAGCGATGAGCATCGGCAATGCATCAAGGTAGAGCTGGAACTCCTCGTGTCGAAGGACGACATTGTTGCTATTAGCGCCACCACCAAACTCGACGAGACGGAAAATAACTCGAACCTAGTCAAATTAAATCAGCAAGGCATGCAAACCTGTTGCATGGGATACTTACCACGATGAGGATAAGGACGATGTAGACAACCCAGCAGAGAGGCTTCAACCAACGGCTCCGAGTCTCTTGCTTGCCTATACGAGCATTGAGAGAAAGCTCACGATAGAAGAGGCCGTGAATGACAAGAAAGACCACGACGCAGCCAAGCTGGATGCCAATACCAACCATATAAATATGCTGCCCCAGCTTAGACGTATCTGCGTTGTCCGAGGCGAGCATACCTCCACCGACAGCCTGTATGATAAAACACATGACATCGAAGATGACGAAGATTTTGGTAAGCCATTGTGCAGAGATGCCGGCCACACGGCGCTGCGGGATGACGAAATGAACAAGACGGGCGACGATCATGTATATGAATGCATTGATCCCTGAGGAAGAATGTTAGCTGAGTATCGCACATGGCAGATGGAGTTCTTACAGATTGGGGCCAGTAGAAATAGAAGAGTCGAGACGGTGACGTAGGCCGATTGCTGCTGGTCCCTGGCACCTAGGGCGCGAGCGATGAAACAGATGCACTCCCAGGATGCTCCCATCACGATGACCCAACAGAATTTCTAGTCATGTTAGTCTTTCATTCCCCTTATGACATAAGCTGGAAAGTACCTGTTTGAGGATGACTGCCTGGGCCAGGTGAGCTACGGTAGACAATCCAAAGGCGACCGCAAAGGCTGTGTTGTCTTCCCAGTTGGGGTAGAATCCATAGTTGGCGTTACAAGAGTCCGGAGGCACATATCCGTACTTGTCTGGCACTGCGGCTGTGCACGAGGGCGTCGCTGACGAAGCAGTTGAAGTCGCACGGGCGAGGAGAGTAAGAGTCGGTATCATGGTAGACATTGCTGGTATAGAATAGGTGTTCGTGGGAGATGGTCGGTATGGATATTCGGATGATTGATATGGAGAGTAGAGTAAATAAGGCTGGCCCTGCAGCTTCTCGTGTCTTTATACCAACTGGCCAACGCTGAAGCCTCCCCAGGAGTCGTAAGCAATGTTGCAAATCAGCCCCTGACCCAGCATGATGGCACAACAATGCGTCGTTTTGAAGAAGAAAAGCGAAAATTAGTTACGCGTCCAGATTAACATGACCCGAGAATGAATTCCAATAGGTTATCGACTATAGTCAATTGCTTAGCCTTTTGACTGTTGCGCATTGACCATCTGAATTGAGGCTCTGTGATTGGCTCGTTCGTCGCTTTCGTCGTTTTCTCAAAATAAGATCAAGAATGAGGGGCTTCGGATTAGACCGAGCGCTACTAATCCCGTTTTAGGCTGCATCAAGAAAACAGCTTTCAGGAGGCTGTGTACTTGTATTACTCCGAAGTCCACCTCGCCCTTCTATTCTATACCATTTTGGAAAATCTCCACCGAGCCTAAACAGCAAGATCTCTTGCCTGGCCCAAAGGCCACATGATGTACCTTTGCAAACCGTCAGGCAAACGTCTTCCAATGTTCAAGATCCAGGACCGGGTGATCTGTTTCGAAAAGGCAAATCTTCTGCTTGAAGTGCTGAGAAAGCATTCCTCCAGCATATGGTTCAGTACCAGAAAGTGCGCAAGTAGGATCTGAGCTCGGTAGTTGGAGGGGTTCGTGAAGCTGGCATAGTCTTCATCGGTCATCTTATTTGTCAAAGCATAGCAGAATACCATTTCCAGAAGTGCTTCTACTGTTAGTTAAGGTTTTAATAGCGAGAGAATAAAAACGAACCTTCTCGTGGTGATGTTTTGCTCAGTAGAGCTAGCCTCTCCAGCCTTGAGAGGTACTGCATCTCAGCTTGTCCTTGAAGTAGTGGTTGGAGTATTTTGAGGGATGCGAGAAAGTCTTCAATGACTATTTCATCGGTAGTTCCGTGCTGCTCCTCCACGAACTTCTCCATACTTCCAACCCACGAATCGCGCGTGAACCGACGGAACATGGATGTCCGATGATCGGTTACCAAAGTGGTCGAGATTAGCATCCATCCACGCATCATTGCTATAAATTCCATCAAGCCGTCTGGCATGTAGGTTGACTGGAAGGTAAGGCCGATGATTGCAGCATAACGGGCGTCTGCATCAGCTGCGGTTTGGCAAGGTTGCGATAGAGCATCATTTAAGCCTCTGATAGCTGAGATTCTGAGATTAAGAGCCTGTACAGAGTAGTCGGCTTTATTGGACACAGTCAGGTGCTGGGCTGCAAGAGCTAGTATGCTTGAGGCCAGAAATTCATACTGTGGATTCGAGTCAGACACGGCATCGGTAGCCAGATTAACGGAGAGACGTACCTTGTGTGAGAGCGCAGCCACATCTTGCCACACAGCTGAGGCGCCATATGGATGTGGTGGATATGCTTCGGCGAGGAAATGGTGAAAAAACCGAAGATGATCGAGGCATACTTTGACTGTAGGCGCTGAAGGGACAGCCTGAGGATCAGGCAAGACAGCCGCGGGATAAACGCACGGCAAGCGCATGCGACGACAGGCTTGACACTCGGGCCGGTGCTCAGAACACTTGACACGACGCCGCTTGCAATTGAAGCAGCCGCGCCGAGTCTTCGGAAAGCCTCTGCCCGGCACGGGTTTGCGCCGTGGAGCTTTTGGTGGCGAGGAGGGCCCACCGCTGATGAGAGGTGAAGTCATGTTACCTGGATTAAGCGTGCTTCGATGACAATGTGATGCTTTGGCGAGAGGCGGACAGTGACGAAGTAGATGCTCAAATTAAGGGTGCCTGGAGGCTTTAAAAGCGCTGCTAGCCCGCCACTTTTCCCCTTAAAATCTCTGTCCCGCTCAAAATCCCCGCTCCACATGGGCTTGCGCCAGGATCCAGTACTTAATTAATACTCTCTATAAAACCTATACGAATTTATAATAGTCTCTGCTTCTATTAATCAAATAGAGGAATACTAACTTCCTTAAACTAGTCTCATTTAATCTTTTTTTTATTTGCTCGTTTCAATTATCCTTTATTAAGAGTGACCTTCGATTTAAAAGCTATAGTACTTAAAAAGATCAAGAGCTGCAAGAGTATGTGGAGCTTGGAGGACCAGGCATAGGCAGAACTGACAGCGGCCGTTAGCTCTGCTCAGGAAGAGTGACCATCGAAGGATACGTGGGTATCTGAACAACTGCTCTCAACCTCTGCAAGCCGGCGTAAGGTTTTGAGTTATCAGTACCAAGGCGTATCTTGCTCCAAAGCCTCTTATGATACCGTTGAACCAGCACAATGGCATCTCGCTCTTGTGACGACAGGAATCGGCAGAATGGGTAGAGAGTGAAATATCCACGGTATGGATGGGGATCATATAGTAACTTCAGACTCGAAAAGAACTGATATTTCAGGAATACTTTCAAAAAGAAACATCTTTCCGAAGACTTTGAAGATGAAAAGGGTATGCGATCGTGATCTAGCTGAGGTTTCGACCCGGGCTTATTCGAACGAGCCGAAGTATTGTTGACGGACCATTCAGTGGTTGGTTTCAATCTCATCTGATACTCGTGTGAAGACCAGGAGCGTCCATGTTTGAGAGAAGGATCTCTGAAGGGGTATGACAGTCTTTGAGCTTCAGAGCAGTCTTCCTTTCTCCTGTAGTCCTCGATACAAATGATGATTTGAGAGATGAGCTGATAGACCCTAAGCTGGGTCGGTTTGTCAGAACTTTCGAGAGGGTTAGGAAAGTTTTGTTTTTCGTAATGGAAGAAGAGATCATATTCCTCTTTGTTCCGACGAAGATCAACTGTATGCATGAATATATATAACCATTTCTGTCTTGGATAACGGATTGGTTCAAGGTCAGCGAGGTAAAGGAGAGCCATAGCGTCCTGGAGAAGACCTCCAGTTTGGTCGAGGCTGGTTAGTTCACTGAGCACCTCCCGCACGACGATGTGGCGATGAACGGTATACTGTTGTAGCATAGTGGGAGATGCTTTGATGAGTCTCCTGATACAGGCTGGTGACCCAAGATCGATGAGGATCTGTATTCGGATGGTCGCTGGTAGGCGCGAAAAGAAATCCATCTTGAACTGTAGGCGCAAATCGCGGGATGTGCTGATTGACAGAGAAATGCTCAATTGTATGAGATAACAAGGTAAGAAACTTGATCTGGTACGAAGAAGGATTTTGTAGGCGAGCCCTAACTTAATTGCTGGGACCAAAGTTCGCCTCGCACAATTTTCACTTTCGCGGTATGGGCCTGTGAACTTAATAATTTGCCTGTGATGAATCATATCATCACAGCCCTCTGCAACTCTAATATGTGAAGGCGCTTCATGATTCATTTATATCCACAGTGGAACGATTAGGCAGGGGCTTGTCAAGCATTAGAAAGTGGCAAAACTAAGGCGTCGGAATCATTCTGTGGTAGGTTTACAACGCAGGTTGGCGTAAACCATATGAACATCGCAGCGACACAGGCAAATGTGACCACTGAGAGCTGCTATACTCGTGACACTGAAGCACAAGTCAAAGAAGGCCGAGGCTGTTTCAATCGAACCATGGAAAGGGTTCGGACCAATTGTTGGTCAGACCTCCTATCTGATCTAGGTTTTCCTCAAGATAAAATTTGTGTTGTAGTCATCGATCAGCATCTTGCTTGAATGCCAAACGTCAAGTCTCAAGATGTGTTTCGCAGTTGAGACTCGTGGCTGAGAGCCCACTTCCCACCAGCTCCTCATTTAAATGTTTCCCCTCACGGAAATACCAATTCGTAGATCTTATAAGAACACCGTCCTTGACGGGATAGGGCACCCCTCGTTCTTCTATTTCATTCCTTTCTCTGCCTCATCACGTCTTCTGGTCCCGCTCCTAAGCACTGCCCGCCAACATGAAAAGCGCCATCGTCTTTCAGGTCTGGCTGTTCGCTTCAGCGTATGCCCAATGGCCATGTGGCAATATAGAGGAGGTACATCCACCATTCAACTGGCATAACTGTGTTCAAGGGCCCTGCAAGAAATACTACGGCGCCATCGTTCTGGAGTCCTCTCTGCGTGAAACGAATTGCTGCGCCGGTCGCTTCGACATCAAGGACTTGAGCAGAGGACACTGTAACAAGAAGGATAGAGACACCTGCCCAGTGGACTGCTGTATCGAGGGGGCTGACTATCAAGCTCATGGCATATCGACCGACGGCACGAGCCTGAAATTGGACCTCGGCGCCACCGCGCCTCATGTTCCCAAGGATCTGATTCGGGTAATGCCTTTGAAGGAAAGCGAAGAATACCAGCACAAGCCTCTGACCCGTCGACACGATGGAGAGTATACTTTCACCATCGATGTCTCAAATGTCCCCCCAGGTTACAAGGCGAGAGTTTCACTCAATTGGATGTGGCCGAATGGCGCTAAATCCGAGATGAAGGGCGACAAAGCCGGGGCCAGGTATGGAACCGGGTATTGTGATGCTACATGCGACAAGGGGCAAAGGTTCGTCGAGGGCAGAGCCAATATCAAAGATTGGGTTCCTGATAAGAACGATCCCAAGTTGGGCACAGGTCGTACCGGTGCATGCTGCCACACAATTGTGCTATACGAGGGACACAGAGAATCTACGGATTACTCCTGGAGTCCCTGTATTCCGCCGTGGTATCATAAGTGCGACAAGGAGTGGTGTGAAACAAGGTGTTTCGCATTCGGCTGTCGCTGGAACCCTAATGGGAACAAAATGAAACCATTCTTCGGCCCTGGACCAACCAACACTATCGACTCGAAAAAGCCGTTCAGCGTTGTGACTCAATTCTTCATTCAACAGACACCAAAAGTGGATTGTATCATGAAAACTAGGGCCACCTACTATATCCAAGATGGAAAGCTTTTCCGCAGCCCACCATCTGACTACAGACCCAACGGCAAGCTGTTCAATACCATGAATAAGCAATTCTGTTTCAAGATGGCGTCCGACTTCAAATGGGGCAAGCGGTGGAGGAGAGCCGGTACATTCTGGCAGCGAGGTCGTGGCAGCATGTACAAGATGGTGCCTGTTTTTAGCATATGGCGAGACGTGAGTATTCTCTCCAAGTTATACCGTGGACAAGACTGACCGTCGGTAGCGAGAACATGACAAGCTCCATCATTTGGAGAATGACGGGAAGGAGTTTGACGATTTCCCTCGCAACGCATCTGTTATTATCTCTGACTTGAGGATCGGCACGATTAACCAGACTTTTGTTGATCTGCTGGATCCGGAATTGCGGCCAGTTGACCTGCCACATCGAGACGGTATCACGTTTCAGGAAAAGTATCAACCCAAGCCAACAGGTTGGGGGGAAGATAAGCTTTGAAGCACGTAACAGTGTTGCAGTTGTGCCTTAACTTATGCTCGCAATCGCTGTATGATGAAGGAACGTCGACGGCCACGGTCCGTTATCTTGTGAGATTACAACAGGCTTTTGTTTATGATACTCAATATGAACAATCTCTCTACCCAGTACCCGAACGCAAGTGACATGATGCTCTGTTATTCCAAGGCAGCCCAATCGACCGACTGCCGAATGTTGTTACCGTGCTATTTATCATTGCCCGCCGATGTCGCCCAAAGAAGCAGGAATAAGCACTCCACCGAGTTCACTAACAAGGAAGATTTTTGACTTCTGTAGCGTCCGCGAATCACAAACAGATCCGAAATACTGGTATTCCGGAGTGCGGGGAATGCTAGTCCAGAAAGCGGCCCTTCGACCCAAGAGGGCCTTAGCTTCATGGGTCAATACCTGGGGTTTGCGGGGATCCCTTGATATGACGCTTCCGATTTCCTTCCTTGAACTCACAAACCATCAATAGAGGCTATTAAAAAGGTAAAGTTTGGCTAAATGTCGGTTGGTCGATACCTTTCTAAGCCACAGACCTTGTCATCATGATGTACAAAAACGCCAGACGTAGCCTGACGTCTGTCGAGTACCGTAGGCCAAGGACCCGCTGGACAACATCAACATGGCGCTGTTCTTTACTCGTTTTCTGTCCGTAGTGCTCTGGTTGCAGTCATGCTTTGTCTTCGCTGTGCCGCAGCAGAGTGGCTCGACTGACTTGAGCATCCTCCCGAAGGTGTCTCGGGTGAGAACATTCATCCTCACTGATATCCTCAATGAGCCCGATGACTCAATGTCGATGGTCCGGTATCTGCTGTACTCCAATGAATTCGACACTCGTGGTCTTGTCGCCGTGACTTCTTGGTCCTTACGGAATGACACCCATCCCAGTGAAATCAAGAAGATCATCAAAGCTTATGCCAAGGTTGTTGACAAGCTAAACCAGCATGTCCACCCTGACAATGAATATCCGAGACCTGAGGATTTACTGAAGCAGATTTCATCTGGACCTAGAGTGAGTTTCCTGGCAGTCCAAATGGTTCGCAAGCTAATCCCATCAGTCATATGGACGAGCGGCTCTCAAGGAGCCCATCAGCGACGGCGCCAAACTCCTTGTGAAGCGTCTTCAAGAGTCCAAAGATCCGCTCCATGTTAGTCTCTGGGGCGGAGCCAACACTCTAGCTCAAGCGCTGCAACACATTGAAAAGACAAAGAGTAAGAAAGAAGCTGCCGATCTTCGATCTCGACTGAGGGTTTACTCCATCTCGGACCAGGATGACACTGGTGCTTACATCCGAGTCAAATGGCCAGATGTTTTCTTCATCGTCAACGTCCATGGCTATCGCGAGTATCGTCTTGGAACATGGACTGGTATATCCACAGCCGACAACGGCGCAGCCAACACTACTAAAGTGACAGACGGTTGGCTTACTCCAAATATTCGATTGGGCCCTCTAGGGGCGCTTTACCCCGATATTATATATACCATGGAAGGAGACAGTCCGAGCTTTATTTGGAATATCCAAAATGGTCTGAACGTTCCTGGTAGGCCGGAATATGGAGGCTGGGGAGGTCGATATACTCGCGTCACGGAAGACACTGACATTAACGAGTACGGCACATCTGGGGATGCTTTGATCGACACTAAGGGCCAAACCTGGTTTAGTCCTTATGCTACTATCTGGCGCTGGCGCGATGCGTACCAAGACGACTTTGCTGCTCGTATGCAATGGACATTGGTCGATAGCTTTGAGGAGGGCGCTCACCCTCCGAGCATCAACGTCAACGGATCCACGGGCAGTGAACCCCTAAGATTCAAGGTTGGCCTCAAAGACGCTATTATCTTGGATGCCAGCATAACCATCGACACGGATAGTCAAGATGATTCATCAGGGTTGGACTTCGAATGGTATTCTTATGCTGAGTGTGCATCCCCAATGTTGACCAGTCTTGCTGCCAACTTCTTCTCCGTTGATGCGCTGGCGCCGCCAAAAGGAACGAACGGCACACTGGCTGTAAATGAAGCAGGTTTCAGTAATGTGGCGTTAGGACCAATGGTCAGGATCTCAACCAACTTGACTGGTTGGGAAGAGGAGCAACCCAGTTCGGTCGATAAGGAATGGCATGTTATCCTTCAGGTCACCAACAAAAAAGGATCTTATCCAATCCGGAGATATCGACGCGTCATTTTAGAGCTTCCAGACTCAAAGTAGACAATATCTGTTTAAGGATCATAGTATAATCATTCATATTTGCCTTGAATTTTATATCTCGTCACTAGTTCGTTCTTCAAACGCTCGGCTGAACAACCTTCGTTTCCTTCAACTGGGCAAATTCATCGTTTTCCTCCCAGCGGACTTCCACCTTTCTCCCAATCTCTTGTAGTTTACCATTCGCTGCAGCCTGTTTCAGACGCAATCGCAAGCCTTCATCCGGCGCACATGCCAAAGCCGCCAGTATACTATCCTTAAGTGCTGGTTTCTTTAGCTTCTGCGTCTCCCACATACACAGAATCGCAAACGCTATTCCGGTTACCAAACTTGCACCAGGAAACCACAAGTAGTTCCATCGGACTGCGGTAAGGTTTGGGTTTCAAAAGAGGCTTTAGCCTCCAGGCTACAAAGGTAAAAGACACTAATAAACATATATAGGTAAAATACTTATTACCTATATAATTACCTAAAATCTTACTTTTAACTAAAAAGCTAAATATCTTAATAATTAACTCTAAAGGTATATAAATA
>JAAOAT010000462.1:0-48648 GCA_013186855.1 Fusarium ramigenum
CGAGATCCCAGGCGCCGGCCTGGGATCTCGCGCTTCTTGCTCTTGGGCAGAAGGGCGAGCTCGTTAGACGAGGTTAGTGCGGCGAGGGGGGGGCTTGTTGGAGGGGAGGGTAGTCCTGAGGAAGGGACCTCAGGAATACCACTCGGCCCCTGTAGTAGAGTTAGTACCATGAGAAGGATTTGGCCCTGAAAGGAGAGAACATACCTGCAACCCCGGTAGTGCAGTAGTGGAGGCCCTTGAGGTTGGCGGCAGAGTCGACGAGGTAGCAAGAGGCAAGGACGTTGACCTTCTGGGCAGCGGCCTCGCCGTAATTACTACTGTAATTCAAATTCTGATTATTCATTGGCGCCATTTCTGATGATGATTTCGGGTTGTCGACTAGAGTTGATATAGGGCGGTAAGGGTCGAGGATGTTGATCGGCAGAAGTTGATTGATAGCGTGTCGTGAGATGACTCTTGAGACCAGCGGGTTGGAAATCCTTTTAAAGAAATCTGTGTGTTGTTTGCTTTGAGGCGAATGTGGAGGAACAAGTTGTGGAGACGTGCGAAGAAGTTTGCGACGGTGTTTTGAGCAATTCGTGGAGAATGTCTTGGATTCGTTGTATGTATGCGTGTAGATAGATGTAAGCCTAAGATCTCTGGTGTTTGGGCAGCGGTGAGGTTAAGTAAGAACGAGGAAGCAGAGAAACCCAGGAATTTGGTGACTTCGGGGCGCTCGGGGCGGAAGGAACAGTGCGCTTTGGGTGGACCCCTCACCTGAGGCTCTGGAATTTTGTGCACACCTCAGGCAGTCCACGGTCCACAGTCCACATCTCAGTGGACTAGGAACCTAGGGATTGCCACCTACAATTGCAGTTGGAGCCGGGGTAACAATGGAACTCCTGGCCAAGTACGGCGTACAGTGCGACTATCTTATCTTGGCAACCACTGGTGTGAGGTAAGCCGAGTGGAGGCCAACCAAACTCAAGAAATGGGTAGAGAGAATATGCAATGCCTGTTGCTATCGTCATTTTGTATCACATGATTAGACTCTAAAGAATCGCTACCAATGGGGTCGACTCAACTGGGTAGCAAGTTCATGATAATGGCCATTTTGACTATTCTCAACTCATTTCTTGCAAACATGAATAACCTCAGCAACCTAAGCATTGTCTCGACTTGGCGCACTGTCTCGCACTAACTAATGCGAACGCCTCCGTAGCACATGGTCTAGTTTACTGGTTGATAAACACCAACCAGTTGTCAAGAGAGAGAAGGACTGTAAATTGTGACTGAGGAGATTATGCAAAGCAACCTATATGTATGTTCATTTCTTTAGCAGAGAGAACATCCCGTGTTAGTTATCCATGGCTACGAGTGTGATTCAGACGATAGTCTCGGAGCTGAACTTGTCTGTCAGTGCGGCAAAATGTTCAGGCTCAGGAAGCTGATTGTCACAGGAAGGAGTTGACTTTGTCGCTTGTCCTAGCTACCTTTTAGCTTAGGTACTCCTCAATCTAATGGGTATAGTGAAGTGAATTCCATTGGTATGCCTAGGTACCATGGCAAACAACGGTATGGCAGAAACCTACCTATAACAGAGTCCATTTGTGTGATAATAATGCGTAGACTGTTGAGATGGTTTGGGACCAACATGGCGCTCCTTTGATCGGTTTATTGCTTCTGACAACGGGGAGACCACACATACTCTTTTGGTTACACAGCACCGTTACGGCTACACACAACGTTTCCACCTGTGCCACACAGATCGTCGAATGTGTCAGCCACTCATGTCCGAAGAGTCTAGAATCCTCTGCAATCATCGCACAATACTCCGTACTAAGAGTTCCTTAAAGCGCTTACACAACAACCCACTCGCCTCCATTCCGCATTCTTACCATACAGCAATTACCTATTGTACTCTGTATTCGATTTTGGATGCTGCTGCTGTGCCACAATTGTCAATAATAACAGACGCATTGCGTGCTGGCTTTCGTCCAGATTTGCATGATACTGGCTCCGTTACAGCTTTTTTGTAACCCACAAACCCAGTTTATTCTACTCTAAACATCCACATCGCATCACCTGATTCGATCATGATTCTGTGGCCCAGCACATTTTGTCTCCAAATTCATGATTCCTTCCTCGCCTATTGAGAACGAAGGGACTGGTTTCAGGATACATTAGTACTTTCGGCCAACTGGACCTTACCAACGCATATGCATCTCCGAGCAGCCTAATTAGCCCCCTTCTGTCGTGTAAGTTGATTGGTGGTGGTGCCACTAATTACTACCTTGCCCAACCCCGCGTTTTGCTTCTATCGGCTACGTATCCGGACCGAGACCATCACCAAAAACATCCATGTTCGGCTGCAATTCTGCTGCAGCCAGAGACATGATCAACAATTGAGATACTCAATTCGATCCCTTGCGTTGTCCAGGCGCATCATGTCACTCACGAGACCAACGGTATGTGGAGACAGTCCAACAGAGTTTGACAATCGCAAACAGTATCACCAAGAGACAGCATCTTCTACAGAGCCATTTTAGTCGCAAAAATGCCAAAGCTCGAATTAGTCGACTCAGCAACAGCCAATGCCATAGGAGGAGGAATATCGCTTCCGTGCTACGGGCTCCGTGCTCCCTCAACGCTTGAGCCACCGTTGACTACCTCACCAAGTCTATCATCGCCTGTCCCTCCGTCTATACGCACCATTATGCCATGCTATCCTCAATGCCGTCTTCCAACCTCCAATTGCTCAATCAAGGCCGGTCTGCCATACCCAGCAATCCTGGCCAGTCCCTATCAATCACCCTGCCCTGGAGTACATAAAGAAAGACTACAGCCAAATGGCAATAACATAGTCTCAACAAGAAACCAGAACCAACGTTAATACTATCATACAGTGTACTTCACATCTCCCATGTCACATTTGTACTATCCTGAACACATCGTATTCCAATACTGCCTCAAGTCTCGTACCATCATCCATGTCGTGCACTTAGGCTTGCAAACGCATCTGGGCTGTGTCGCCCATTTGTCCATGCAAGGTCAAGGCCAAGGTTCATGCTCTCTCTGCTCCTTGCAGCAAATGGGTCTGAAGTGGTCGCAGCATTTGGTTTACCAGCGACGCCAGAAGAAGGCGCACCGCTCATGAAAGGGTTCGTGCTAGATGATAGATGCTGCGGCACACTTGGTTGCTGCACAGATGCCATTGGAGCTTGCAGGGGCTGGTTTTCTGGAATGGTTGGCTGCTGGCTGTATTGTACGGCCTGCTGAACCTGGTATGAAGGCTGAGCCGCGGCCGTACCTGGCTGCTGTACCGTTGAAGGGTAGTTATTAAAAAGAGCCATAATCGAGGCCTTGTCTGGTCTTTGAGGTTGGTAAAACTGCTGCTGCTGCTGCTGGTACATTTGAGGCTGCTGTCCAGGGAATTGCTGTCCAGGCTGCTGCTGGACAAAGGGGTTGTGGCTTGCTTGAGGTTGGCTTTGCATCTGTTGCACGACAGGTTGTTGCGCAAAGATCTGTTGATTTGTTTGCGCCACAGGCTGACCAGCATTTGCAAAAAATGGGTTGGTGCTTGTTTCTGGGGGGCTCAAAGGAGCCGGGCTTTGATACACGGCAGATCCCTGATAAACAGCTGCGTTTTGGAACGAGCTCTGCGTTTGCTCTGGTATCTGGCCAAGGCTTGGTGATGCGATTCGAGTTGGGGATCGAGCGAACGGATTGTACCCAGCAGGTGCTTGGTTGGTATTGACTTGAGGAAAGGGATTAGACCCTTGTTGCGGCTGTTGCTGGATTGCACCTGTGGTGTTTGCTAAAAAGGGATTATATCCAGTCACCTGCGCTTGGACTGGCTGTGGGTATGTCATGTTGCTGGTGAAGCCCAGAGTTGAAAAGCCACTTGGGGTCGTCGGCGCTGACGGAGCCACTTGTTGATATCCTGTCGCCTGTGGTGCTTGCTGTGGTGCTGGTCCTCCAGTATGGTGGGGGAACAGAGGCTGCTGGGGGGAGAGAGACATGTTTTGGAATGCCTGGCTGAATGCATCTGTCGGTTGTTGCTGTTGAGCGGCTGGCACACCGAATGGGTTTGTCTGGCCGTATGGGTTCCGGTTATGAAGGCTTCCTGTCGACTGGGCCGTCTGGGGCTGAGCCGTTCCTAAGTTATCAAATGGGTTTGTCGAAGCACTTGATGGGGTAGCAGGACGGTCCGTAGCTGAACGGGCGGGAACACTAAGACCTGCGCCGAGTCCCAACCCGCCAGAACTTGGTGTCAGGGGCGTCAAAGACCTTGATGTTCGCAGAGTCTGTTCCCGAGGTGAAGGGGTGGGAAGAGGTGAAGGTCGGCCGCTACCCTCACCCAAACGCACAAGAGTCTCAATCGCTCGCTCGATGTTGCCATTAACACCTTTCAACACCAGAGTATTGCGTTTGGTGTCCTGAAATCCCATGTCTTGTAGCCTAGCCAGCTTCTGCTCCATGTCATCCGGTTGATCAAGATCCAAGGTGGCGCCGAACACTTTTGATGGCTTGTTAGGAGGTCTTGGAGACTCACTACGTCCACCATGTGCAGCTGTCATGGTTTTGACATCCTTCTTCGACTTGGACGACAGGGGGAAAATAGATGAAGCTGAACGGAATCCGAACTTCGAGTTCTTAGGCGGCAGTGGCGGAGGAGTCCCTTCGCCTATGTGAGGAGATCTAGGCTTTCCTGTTCCACTGACAGTATTATTCATATATTTCTGTCTGATGAATCGTTCCATGGCAGAATCCGCTTCGTCAGCGTCGACCGGGACGGGAGGTTTGCGATGCTCGGGGTTATAAATGTTGTTGGATGTGATATTTCCGACCTTTCTCATGTTCTGTAGACAGTGTAAGCTATTTGTTATCTTTGGGCACGATCGCCGGGTCGTTGTTGTTGGTGCTCACGTCGACTTGCTCGTTGGTCCAACTATCCATGCTCAAGGACTTTACTTTGGAGATGTGAGTACCCAACTTTCGATGAATTGCAGCACATCTCATGCATAGAAAAACGCCTAACTAACAAACATATTAGTATTCGATCAGTTCCTGGATGCAGTAGAGGGCCGTACACTCCATGATGCCCAAGCTGATATTGACAATTGACGTTAGCAAATTCCGGCCATCTCGTATACCCGGCGCAGGATGAGCTTGGTAGTGCATCTGGAGCATACCTGGATTACGCGCGTGGCAGTCAGCGCACATATTATTGCCCGGGGTGTTCTGCACAAGATCCTGCAGGGCCTTTTCGTTCCGCGCCTGCTGGCGCTTGCTCATGATACTCGACATGGTGGTGGGCCTTGATAGATCAAGTTTTCGGTGATCTCTAAAAGATGTGCAGTACCAAAGGAGCCTGTCTCGCAGTGTAACCGTCTCGAGTCGTTCGTAGGGCTCGTGCAGGACAAGTGCAGTGATCGGGGTCTGGAGTACGGAGGCCGGAGACCGGGACGGGGGCTGTCGACGGGCAGCAGAAAGAAGCAAACAATTAAGTAAAGTAGATGTCGCGGATGAAGAAAAGCACTTATTACCAACAATGCAGGCTAAAGGAGGGACAAAGAAGAAGCGATGCAATGCGAGGCGAGGCGGCTCAAGTCGTTGGTGGGTTTGAAAAGAAGGAGATGAGAAGATGAAAGTTGACCAAGAAAGGGTACTTCCTTTCTGTTGCGCCGTGCGATTCAGGTCACAGCGGTAGGTAAGGTACCTACCTTGAAGACGGACGGGATGCAGGTGCGGGAAGAAGCACTTGCCACACTCTGGCTCAGCGTTTCAGTGATTTACTGTGAAATTGAACACCTCGTGAATTCAGAGCCCAGATATTAAAAGGGGAAAATGAAAAACAGGTCAACATAACTAGAGGCACATGGAAATTCCGTTCTCAAGTTCTTCAACTAAGGGTCAGCCAAATACCAACTCAAAAAAAAAAGCCCCTGGCTTGGCCCGGACCTTGGGCTTAGCTTGACGAGATTCCTCCTCGTAGGCTCGTCCCCTAAACCACAGTGGAGTTCCATCTCGCTGCCCGCTTAGATCCACAAGTCACTTAAGGTAAGGTCTGGCTGCTTAAGGGCCCGTCTGTCTATCCCAACTAGGATTAGGCATGGGCTCACTTGGTCCATCCACCAGTAGAAGTGTCTTGGTGGCCTTTGATGCTTGGCTCAACGACGGGCGTCAGGGGCAGGTCGCGTGGGTGAGACAGGGTTTGAGTTAAGAACCGATATCGATTCCTATCCATTGTAGTGATGAACCTCGAGGGTAATGGTGATTGGGGCTGAGAAGATGTGATTTGTGATTATTTCTCTGAGAGTGTGTGGCTGTCCGTTAATGGGATGGTACGAACTATATTGCAATATTCATTGCCAAATGCCATCAGTTGTTCTATGCTACAGGTAATGCCGACATTGCTGTTCTAAACCAGTGCCATAATCACTGTAGTTGCAAGAACTGAGCAGATAGAGTGAAAAATGTCCATGATCTGCATACATATCCATGAACTACGTAGACATTGCTCGCTCTATTTCCGTATCCTGTGCTGGCATTGGAAGAGGGTTTTTTATACAACCGAACCTCATTACGAAGCCCTGACTAGAAGGGAGATGTCAATATAATGCATGCTATCTAGGTTATTTAAACGTGTGGCTACTTGCCAAATATTGTCAATCCTGTGTTTGTAGACCCTCGTATGTAGCTCGCGGAGTGATGAAGTATCAGTGCTGAATTGTTCCTGTGACAGAAGCCTTTTACAAAAACAAGGCTGCCAACCGGTCTCATGTCATGGTCCCTAGAATGCCCAGCAAACTCACCAAAACTAGGTATAGACTAACACAAGGCAACCAACCGTTGAGCTTTTTGGTTTATTTGCAATAAACGCTGTCAAATGCAGTTTTGTCAGTTAGGTGTCCTGAAGTTTGTGCTTGGCCACTTCACTTACATGCTCGGCTTCCGGGTAGCCTTACCTTCTATTCAACGGGCAGACACGTACAAAAAGACTACTCCATAACCGTGCCGGAAATAGCATCTGTCAGTCCACGGTAGCTCGGATTGACCGGCAAGGCCCGGAATGAGGATTGCCCGTGGGGTAATGACCAGTCCTCAGGGCCCGAGAAGCTATTTATGAGGATCATCCTAGTCGACAGTGATCTTCCACCCGAGACATTGGACAATGCAACACCGGCGTAGAATGCCGTGCACAAGAGATCGGGTTCCCATAGACCTTGGAGCTATAAAGTCAAGCCGTGGCACGTGTATCACGACACAGCAGTATATAGTCGTAGGTATGTATATTGGCAACATCACAAGTTACAGCTCAGTCCCAGAATTCGAAATGATGTAACCCCTATGCCTCGGAATAAAGTGGAATGCAACGTCATATCATGCCGTGTAATAACTAGCACTTTGCTGCGCTCGCATACCAAACCTACCGAGGCATGGAACCTTGACATAGTAATCGCGAGTCCTCTTTGTTGGTTTTCGTATTTAATCAAATTCCACCTCTGCAAGCTTCCACATTCCTGACACCTTCAGTGATATTTGATCATCAATAATCATCCACTCGCATTAAAATCGTCTAGATTCTTCCACCCTCCAGCCACCTTCATCACCCATACCTAGGTACCTACCTACCTATGCCAGGGCTTTTATCCCCAACCTCCGCCCGCCCTGTCCTCCCAACCACTTCAACCCTCGAATTGTCCACTTGAAACCAACAGCATCCTCGCAACAGTTTCGTCCCTGTCACCAAAGACTTTCCAGAAAAGGACTGGACCTGTGGCTCCCAGTGGCTGTGGTGGCTGTACAAACTGCAGAATCCCCGTTTCCAACGTCAGCAGTAAGGCGAAACCTCGCTATCCGTATACTGCCCCTCCACCAAGGCCCCTGTTCGGCCCAATACAGAGCCCACGACTCGACTACACAAACACTAGCTTAGTCGTTGGGTAGGTAGGTAGCTGCCTCGTGCGTACGTGCTCGAGTTGTCCACGTATAGCGCACGTATACGGCGGACGGATACTCCTTCACTCCTCTAGGATTCGAGGCAAAACTCTTGGCTTCTACGCATGCAGAACAGTCAGACATAAGGAGGACTTGCCAGCCACTTCCACCCCCTGCACACACAACTTCTCTCTTCAACTGTCGAAACCTATCTTCTTCAACAACAAGAGCCATCCCCAATCCGCAGTTTCCGGTTCTCCGAAAATCCCAAGCTGAATATCAATCGAGCCGGCATGGTCAATCCCTAAAGGCCCTCAACTCCGCCACGAATTTGTCCACCGAGCTCTCCGATATTTGAAACCTCCACGGACGCGAAATCTTTGGTTGCCGCTAGAATACCATACAAAATGGCGGGCATTGAACAGCTTGAAGTTCATAGCAAGGCATGTTACTAGCTTTCCCTGCATTACAGATGCCGCGCGCCAGGCACCATACGAAGAATCGACATAAACTTCTGGCTAACACGGAACTAGTCGTATATTGTTCGCTGGGTCAAAGTCGACGAAGGGAATACACTATCGTGGAGCGTACAGCCTCACAAGAAGTCCATGTACGCGCACCTCCATCTTATGCCGCTTGGCGCGAACCTTGAATGAAGCTGTGTACTAATATGACTTCAGTAATTTTGGCATTGTCAAACATCCCGGCAGCGGTGCCACCACTTTTGCGTCTTCCACATCTGAAGACTTGAATAATGGAACTGAAGAATCGGGTGGTACCTCGGACGGGAAGTCTGCCCGCTTCTCGAAGAAAGATATAAACGCACAAGAGCTGCTAAAAAGCAAAGGATTTATACCCATCAAATGGATTGGTAAATGCGAAGCGGACAAGGTATCCATTGGCACGTACGAGGTCAATCACGACCAGAGCGGAATGTACGGCCTCGTGTTCGATAACACGTTCTCGAAACAGACATCCAAGACGGCGACTTTCGTGGTAATGACATATCCTACGGGGGCACCTCCTCAGACTTCATCACATTTGCCCAATCTTCAAGCACCGAAAGCTGGAGCTAGCCAAACGAGTCTCGGGCGGCACAGTAGCCCTAAGCTTGACGGGGTTGCCTCTGCTTCACTAGACAGTCTTCACAGTCACAACGCCGTAGCAAACGCGAACTCCGTTTCTGGCCGTAGCGAGGTTGCCTCGGGCAATTACCATGTAGGTGTTCTCCACAAGAGGCGTCGCAAGAAGGGGCAAGGCTACGCTCGCAGATTCTTTTCGCTTGACTACTCGACATGCACTCTGTCGTACTACTATAACCCTAAGTCCTCTGCGCTCCGAGGCGCTATTCCCCTAAGCTTAGCCGCCATCGCTGCAGATGAGCGACGAAGAGAGATCAGCATCGATTCCGGCGCTGAAGTCTGGCATTTGAGAGCCCCGAACGATAAGGAATTCCAAGACTGGGCACATGCACTCGAAAAGGCGAGCCGCGTTGCAAGGGGCTTGGAGACGCTGGACCTACCCAAGAATGATCACTTGAAAATCAACACACGCCAGCTTCCGCCTGTTCATCAGTCCTCTCCTCAAGAAGACAGGGAATGGGAGCAGGTCGAATCCCTGGTTAGCCGCGTGGTTGGTACACGCGATGCACTTCGACGCCTGACCCGTGAGGTCACAGCCCAAGCAAAACCGCCACCAGTAACCAGTCCCCAATATCTTTCACCTGGAGCCGCGACTAGTGCTATCGACGAGAACGACACGTATTTCACACCCCCTCCCGAACAGAGGCGCTCCTTCTGGAGAAGAAAGTCAAACACTCCTGCGATATCCCCTGCCACGCTGGGAGCGCCAACAGCGATGGCAGTACCAGCGCCTGGTGGCGTCACTACGACTATTTCTGCCAATATGCCGAATCACTCAAGGAGGCAATCCAAGGGGCTTGTTAGAGAGGAGAGCTCGCTGCAGGATCATTGTCAATCACTTCTGACGGACCTTGACTCAGTTGTCTCCGAGTTCACTACACTTATCAACAATAGTAAGCGCCGTCGCATGCCAGTGCCCTTGTCCGCAGGTGGCGTGTCAAGGAAGAGTATAGACACTGTTTCGACAGCAGACGAGTTCTTTGATGCTGAAGATGCCAACTCAGCCGTTCTTAAGATTGATGGCAGCGAAGACGAAGCTTCACGATCAGAAGAGGCAGAAGACGAGGAGGAAGATTCCTTCCGAGACAATTCTTCTGTGTCGTCTATAGGAGAGAATGACACAGCAAATTTGGACGATGCGTCTCATCTTTTCCCCACGAAACCAAAGAGCCTTACACCGTTGCCAATTGAGCAAGCCGTTACCAGGAGATCAACCATACCACCTGCAGCTGCAGCCGCACCGAGTTTGATCGCATTCTTCAGGAAAAATGTCGGCAAAGATTTTAGTACCATCAGTATGCCCGTTACCTCGAACGAACCGTCATCTATGTGCCAAAAGGTGGCTGAGCAGTTGGAGTACGCACAGTTACTAAACCAAGCTGCAAAGCAATCTTCTCCAACCGATAGACTCTTGTTCGTCGCAGCGTTTGCAGTCTCGCAGTTTAGTAGTGGTCGAGCCAAAGAGCGTGCTATCCGGAAGCCCTTCACACCTCTACTGGGCGAAACCTTTGAACTGGTTCGAAGCGAAAAGGAGGTGCCCGGAGGCTTCAGACTTTTAGTCGAGAAGGTCCAGCATCGACCTCTTCTCCTCGCTATGCAAGCAGACTCAGCCAACTGGTCGTTCTCCCAATCACCAGCCCCCGGTCAGAAGTTTTGGGGCAAGAGCGCTGAAATCACGACAGACGGCCGTGTTCGAATTGTGCTTCGTCTATCAAATGGCTCCGAAGAGCGATATTCATGGAATATTGCTACTATGTTCTTGCGCAACGTGGTTATGGGTGAAAAGTACGTGGAGCCTGTAGGCACAATGCATGTCGTCAATGACAGTACATGTCACAAGGCTGCTGTTGAGTTCAAGAGCAAGGGCATGTGGGGTGGACGTATTGAGGATGTCAGTGTGGAGATTTTCAACCCCGAAGGAGTAAATACAGGCAGCGGCTTGGTTGGTACATGGACCAACAGCTTGAAGACAACAGGCAAAGGTGGCGGCCAGGAGATTTGGCGTGTTGGACCACTGGTGGAAAATGCTGCCCAGACATTCGGTCTCACAACTTTTGCTGCCAGCTTGAACGAGATTACAGAGATCGAGAAGGGCAAGCTGCCTCCTACGGATTGTCGTCTGCGACCTGATCAGCGTGCATACGAACAAGGCGCTATCGATGATGCTGAGGACCTGAAACAAAAGCTGGAGGAAGCTCAGCGCGGTCGACGCCGAGAGCTCGAAGAGCGGGGTGAGACATACAAACCTCGATGGTTCGTCAAGGTCGAGAACGCTCCAGAGGGAGAGGAAGTGTGGAAGCTCAAGACAGGAAAGGATAGTTACTGGGAGGAGCGCGCAAAGGGAAGCTGGCAAGGGGTTGAGGACCTCTTTAGGCTTACGTGATGATTGATGAAAGCTAGATAGACACAAACATTGGATTCCTTTTTTGATACCCCCTAGTCGAATGAATTGTTTGTAGAGTTCTTATGGAGTGTAATCAGGACTGTTGGTTAAGATGAGAGGTCGCTGATGGGAGTTTAACACTAGATAGAGTGTGTGCAATAGCAGGATGCTTAGACCATCCCTGTTCTAGAGTCAGCTTGTGAGGTAATGCTGGCCAAGCTTAAGACGGACGTCTTGATTGAGGAGTCAGTTTTAGGTATGTAAGGTAAGTTGAAATTCAAATGACGATCATGCAATCTTCCTCTTGCAGACCCGGGTAGGCAAACCATAGGGGGTAATAAAACCTCTGACATGAGGATAAGGTGTTAAAATCAACTGGTTAAAGAACCTACTAATAGGTAGTAGGTACTGTACACTAAACTTGGCTAATATTTTCATCGCTTGGGGTTGAGGTCTCACGTTTTCTTGGCTCCCCTACGCAAAGTGTCACTTAGAACCTCCTATTGCAGCTAAACAAAGCCAAGCATTTTCTTGGCTCTTAGATAGAGTGGTGACCCGTCTTTTGGCGCATGTACTGGCAGGGGATGTGACGCACCCCAGGTGAGGTTACCAGATGAAAAGAGGGCCTTTGGTATTGTGAGGAACCACAGTGTTTCACTCGAGGGTAATTCTTGGCTGAGCGCCCAGATCTTGAGTTTAATTATGCAGCAGGCGAGATGTGATATTGGCGTTGCGGTGAGAATGCTGAGGCGAGTGGTTGTGAGGGATGAGGGATCAGAGACGAGCTTGGAACGAGGCAGTGCAGGGTGATCGACGTGACGATTGAAATTTGGCCTCGGCCTCGGTTGATTTGACGGGTCTAGGAGATAAAACCAAGCAAAATCCATGTCAAGTGCTACTCATCGTCATATGGATCCAGTCTTAGCAGTCGGAGCTCAGATTGACTGATCCATGCCAGCTAGGTAGGATGAAGAAATGTCAAGACTCAAGATATGCGGTATCTGCCTGTACTTTGATATAATACACGGAAACGGTCTCAACAATAATGAGTGCTTGACAACTAGCAAGATTTTGGTAAGCTAAGTACTAAGCCATACGAGAAGTCGGGTTTCTATTCTTGTTCTTCAATGGGATAATACGGTATGGCCCATAGACGTGAGGGCCTGGGCTCCACTGAAGTTTAGCGGCACGGGAGTGGCAGAATGACCCCTGCCGATCATTGAATCTGCAGGTGAGAATGGATGGAAGGAATTCTTATTTGTGCTATTAGTGACAGATACCCAGGTAGGAAGTTTCTTTTAAGCTTACCTGGATACCTTGGTTATGAGGCGAAAGTCTTGACTTGATAACAAAACCTGACGGAAGCATAAAACGAAAACGAAAAAGAACTCTACGAATCACTCAAGGTATCTATCTACCTACCTACTCAGACATTCAATGCCAACCCCAGACCAGCCTTCACCGAGCATCATGATGAACAAGGCAATAGAGGGACTGTGCCACCAGCTGGAGCCGTTTAAAAAGGAGCCTCAGGGGGGGTTACGAGACGAGTTTCAGCGGCGCGCCAATCGCTGATCAGGAGGCGCTTGCTCCAGCCGAAAGGGAGTGTCATGCATGAGCAAGGGGAGGCGTGTACCGATAGCTTAAAATGCATTACGACGACTTTGGTGGGTCAATTGAATTTCAGCATTGAGCGAAATCCAGCCCAAGAAACGAAAAAAGAGAGGAGAGCAAGTGATGCCAATGTACTACAGGCCTTGGACCTGTCATAGAACCGGAAAGGTTGAGTTTCTGGACTCTTGGTTTGTGGCTGAGCACTCTTGAGAGTTTCTTGTCATCCATATAGTAGTTAGGCGTTGAGGTGTTTGTTGACACAAGTGAGATGTATACGAGTGATGCAGCACCATGGGCAACACTAGCCAAAATACGGATAACGAGAACAGAGTTTTAACGCTAGAGGCTGAGAGGGCAAGATGGTTAAATGTTTGTTTGTGTCGATCCTCTCTATAGTGACGAGTACGTAAACATACCGTACATACCTACTCGTCACCTACTCATGACCTACTGATAGCCACCTCGTTTGTACGGATGTTGCAACAGTTTGTTCTTCACCAAGCGACAAGGGACAACACATCAGCAGACTTCACACCACTGGCCAAGTCTAATTCTTCAGTGATAGGCTGGGTTAGTACGGATACAGCCCATTTATTCGTGTACCTGATTTCCATTATGCAAGTGTAAGCAAACAAGACACAATGTGTGATGATGTAAATGCCGGTAGATGGCAATTCAAACACAGTCGTTTCATCCGACAAGATAGTTTCACAGCACTGAGTTACTGGTACACACAAGAGCATTGTACTGCTGGATTTGATCGTCAACCCATCATCATGCTCTCTTGGGCCCTTCGAGATTTAGGTACCTAGGTAGTAGTACAAGTAGGTGTGCCAGCATGAATTTGTGGAAACTGAAATTACTGGACCAGACGTGCCCCACGCTTAATCCCCAATCCATGGCTTCCCCTTGGATTCGACGGAAGCCCATCCAAGCCTTCCAAGGAAGAGATGCCCACAGTGGCCGGCGTTAGACGCTTGGACTGACCACCTCAGTTTCCATTCTTGACCTGGCGCCTGGGAGCAGAAGAGTCTGCATCGTTCGTCCAATGCCTCAATTAGTACCGTAAAACGAGGCACTCACTAACTCACACACTCATTAGTCGGTAGGTTTAGTACTTATCCAGACACCCCGTCTCTCCCTAGATTGGTAGTGGAGGTTAGTACCAAGATAATGCCGAGTGCTCCAAGCTTAGTAGGTACTGAACTTACAGTACCAGCCCATTTCAGGGATCAATCACTTGCCATCCAATCCAATATCCCTTGATACCACCACTATCCACGTTCTGTCCTATCCCGCTGTGTCATTCTGTGATTGTCGATTCTAGTTGGTCCTGCCTTGTCACTTTGTACCTGCTGTATGTACTTGTACCACACCCCAGCCCATCATGGAGTGAGTGGAGGGCATCCATCCCGTCTTCCCACCTCCAGTGCCTACTATTTTAAACCCCCATTCCAACCTCCGTATCACGCTCGCTTTCCCTCTCTTCTTCTTCCTCCCTCCATTGATTTTTTAATTCCTTCAACTGCCCTTCCAACCGGTTAACGCCTTTCTGTCGTTTTCTCTCCGGTCGTGATCTTCTCTCTTCTTTCGTTCCCACCTCCCAACTCCCTCGTTGTTGGCTTTCTTCTACTTTGACTGTAATTCTACTTGCTCACCCGATCCACTCATTTCGATCATTTTCCACCCTCGATATCGTCTCTTGACGACAATTCCTGAACCGTATTAATCTGCCGCCATACCGTTCAAACAACCAACTTAAAATGAAGACCGTTGCTTTCCTCTCCGCTTTGGCGGCTGTCGCTTCGGCTACCCCTACTCTCAAGGAGCCTCCCAGCAAGCGTGCTTCCCTCCCCGCCGTCTCGGTTTCTGGCAATGGTCAGTAGTCAATTGCCTCAAGAGTTGGATGTGTAGTCAATGTTGACAATCAATTAGCTTTCTGGGCTGACAAGGACCGATTCTACCTCCGAGGTATCGACTACCAGCCCGGTGGTGCCTCTGCTAACGAGGATCCTCTCGCCGATCCCGATGTTTGCAAGCGTGATATCAAGTACTTCAAGGAGCTCGGCGTCAACGTTATTCGCGTCTACGCTGTCGACAACAAGGCTGATCACGACGAGTGCATGAGTGCGCTCGACGCCGCTGGCATCTACCTCGTTCTCGATGTCAACAACCCCAAGTACTCCATCAACCGTGCCAAGCCCGGCCCTTCTTACAATGCCGCATACATCCAGAGCGTTTTCGCCACCGTCGAGATGTTCGCCAAGTACGACAACACACTCGCTTTCTTCTCCGGAAATGAGGTTATGAACGACGAGAAGGATACCGACAAGTCCGCTCCCTACGTCAAGGCCATCACTCGTGATATGCGAAACTACCTCAAGGCCCGCAAGCTCCGCCAGGTTCCTGTCGGCTATTCTGCTGCCGATGTTGCCTCCAACCGCATGCAAACCGCTCACTACATGAACTGTGGTTCTGAGGAGGTTCGATCTGACTTCTTCGCTTTCAACGACTACTCCTGGTGCAACAGCGACTTCAAGACCTCTGGCTGGGACGTCAAGGTCAAGAACTTCACCAACTACGGTATCCCCATTTTGTAAGTCGATTCATCACTCATGTTGGCCTCTCCTAACCTTGCACTAGCCTGTCCGAGTACGGTTGCATTGAGAACCGCCCTCGTAAGTTCGAGGAGCTTGAGCCCATGATGGACAGCCAGATGTCCTCAGTCTACTCCGGTGGCCTTATGTATGAGTACTCCCTCGAGGACAACGACTACGGTATCGTCACAATTAAGAACGGCAAGGTCACAACCGAAAAGGAGTTCGATCTCTTCAAGTCTGCTCTCTCCAAGTACCCCATGCCCACTGGCACTGGCGGTGCTGCCAAGACCTCCCATGGCGTTGCTTGCCCTACATCCGAGTCCGTCTGGCAGGTCGACCCCAGCTACCTCCCTGAAATGCCCTCCGAGGCCGAGAAGTACATGAAGGACGGTGCTGGCAAGGGCCCCGGCATCAACGGAAAGGGATCCCACTTCGACACTGACAGCGGTACCGCCACTGCCAGCGTCGCCATGGGCTCTTCAACTTCCACGGGCTCTGCCTCTGCCTCTGGTGATGATGATGATGACAGCGGCGCTGCTAGCCTTGGCTTCGGTGCCCTGTACGTCTCCGCTGCCGCCACTCTCTTCACCCTCGTCGGAACCCTTTTGCTGTAGATGGCAGGCGTGCCGTCTCTTTATTTGTTTTCCTTGTTAGTGTGGGGATTGCCTTGTGGCCAGAGTTATGATTTAGGCCCCCCTCTTGGTTTTCATGATAGGCACAAGATGTTGGGGAAGAGCGCTTGATTACTTAGTTGGGCGCGCTGCGCTGGGCACGCCGGGTTCGTATTTTTTCAACAGGAGCATTGGCGTCTAGCCCAGGCAGGGCAGACGACCCGGAAATGATTATAATGCTATCTGGGCGGTTATCGCCTTTGTCGTTTCAGTTAAAAGGATTTAGTGCCGAAGCACGTTCAATAGACTTTCATTAAACTCGATACGAATATCCACTGCCTCAACGGTGTACACGTTACGGATACAAACGTTAACTACTCATTTGTATGTATTACCTGAGGGAGCTAAGGTACCTACCTATGCAACAATCAAGTGTGTCGCACGTGAGTTGAAAGTTATTAGCCGTAGAGCCTGGGCTAGATTTGGTGGGAACCTCGGCATCTCCATCAGCAGCCCACCTCTGACATGGGCTGTGTCGCAGCCAAGATCAAGCTTAGTACCTTACCCCATGGGACAGTTTAGCCCGAGATTCTTTCATCCCTTATAAGTAGTACTCTTCTTACAATACCATTCATACTCTTCTCTTTTCAACGTAATCGCAACAGAGTTAAAAGTTCACACAATGTCTTCCACCGCACCTCTTCCCGCTTACACATCTTACAAAAACATAATTGTCAGCTCACCAAACCCTTTCGTCGCTCATGTTGAGATAAACCGACCCCAGAAGCTCAACGCCTTTACTCAAGAACTATGGCTCGAGTTTGGGCGTGTCTTCAAGCAGCTCAGCGGTGATGAAGACGTTCGTGCTGTTGTAGTCAGCGGCGCTGGCGACCGAGCCTTTACCGCAGGCTTGGACGTGCAGTCTGCGTCCAATGATGGAATCCTCTCTGGTTCTCAAGCGGATATCGCCAAAAAGGCTAAAATAGTGAGAAACCACATTGAGGAATTTCAGGACTCGATTGGCGCTATGGAGAAGTGCGAGAAACGTAAGTGTCACTGGTCCAACGACTTGCTATGATGGGTCACTGATATGTGGGATTTAATTTACAGCTGTCATTTGCGTGCTTCATGGTGTCTCTATTGGCCTTGCTATTGATATCGCCTGCTGCGCTGACATCCGCATCTGCGCCTCCAACACACGCTTCGCCGTCAAGGAAGTTGACATTGGCATGGCCGCTGATATCGGAACCCTGGCACGTCTGCCCAAGCTTGTTGGCTCAACATCATGGGTTAAGGACGTTTGTCTCACGGCCCGAGACTTCTCAGCACAGGAAGCATTATCAGTAGGATTTGTGAGCCAGGTTCACGAGGGCAAACAGGCGGCTGTGCAGGCTGCTGTGGCTCTGGCAACCACACTTGCTGACAAGAGCCCTGTTGCTGTACAGGGAACGAAGGAGCTGCTCAACCACGGCAGGGATCATACTGTTGCTGAGAGCTTGAGGTATACGCAAGTATGGAATGCAGCGGCCGTGCAAGGCAAGGACTTTTCGTCGGCGTTGATGAGTGGATTGAAGAAGACGAAGCCGAGGTTTGAGAAGTTGTAGTTTAGTTGTTGGGTGTTCGGAAGGACCATAGACGCATGTCGTTCGGGAATGAAATTGTGTACATGTTTCGATGTTCTTATATGCTCAAAGCTTACTCGGAACCGGACTCCTCTTCAGGAGGAAGGTTCTCTTTGAGTCGCTGGGAATGTGTTAGTCAAACAAAGCCATTTTTAGTCGCAAGTAGCTTGGGTAAAGATGGTGCTAGCAGTTGAACGTACTTCTTCGAGCTTATGCTTGAGCGTTGAAACCATGGTCTCTTTCACAACCACGCGTTCATCGTCGAGATCCTCAATGATGTAGTCATGGTTAGCACTGTCGATGCTGACGATGATGGACTTGATCGAAGGATCGCACTCGATAAGAACGCCTAGCATGAGTAAGCTGGGATACTCAATGCCCAGAAAAGAGTGTGAGACGAACCTCTGATTGCACGAGGCATCTTGGGCCAGTTCGCGGAAGCGCAACAATAGGTCCAGAAGATGCTCCAAGGATTATAATGAGGTTTAAGTTCAGGTTATGGTTGACGCTTCCCCCATAAAAAGGGTGGGGTTTAATGGCACGGGAGCCTTGCATGACGCACGGACCATATGCCATTTATCTAACGTTAGGTACCTAGGTAGGTAAAGCCTGCATGGAATCATCAGATGCCATTCCAAATAGGTATTGTTTATTCATCCTTCGGCTGCGCAACGGCAAAGCCCGTAACTATACTGTGCCCGGTTTCGCAGAGCTGTTCGTTTGGGAAGCCGAACTTAATCATGTGGCAAATTGGACCCGGGCACCAAATGTTACCTCATCGCCTTCGTACTAAGCTGAGCGTATTTGTGTACATGACTGTTGCAGCGTATTACTTAGTCGTTGTATAAGTGGCATTGCTTGTTCTCAATACGCCACTAGTCCAAGGCAGAGTTGAGAAGCTGTAGTCTAAGGGCTCGGCTTTTCATACCAACTTCTCTCGTTTATCTGTCGGTATTCTTCAATTTGTTGTATCCCGACTAGGCTGTGCCCATCATAAATATCATGGTCAGAACAGGTGACAAGCGGCCAATTTGTCCCGGCTCCACCGGCGGACGGCGACATTCAACGGTCCTCACATACACATGCATCCAGATCTAAGCTACTGTACTAAGCCACTATGATGAAGTCACCTTGACAGTGGGGGATGATCGGCTACGCGGCTCTGTAATGGAGGCATACGAATGCAAAAGGTTAAGGTAGAAGCCGAGGGTGCACAAAGTACAAAGAGCTGCCCTTCCCCCCCAGGTTTGGAGTCGCGAGTTGGAGTTACTAGATGACGCCACTCTATCAAAGTCTCTGACCTCACACCTTGACAGTCTATCATTTTGATGATTCTTGATTCTTGACGTCTCACAAACTAAATAACAAGAATAAGAGGTCCTTTATATTCATATCCATTTGAGATTCGATCACATACAGATCTTGTCTAAGACATCTGATAATCCAGTCCAGCCAACATATATCAATATCATTTGATCGAGTACCTCACTTATACGCTATAACGATACATCTGCTATTGTGATGGCCACAAACGACAATACCGACGACAATACCGGCTTCTCATTTGGTGCACAGCCCTTTGCCTGGGTTCTCATTCCTCTCTTCGTCATCTTGGTTCTCGGTCTAACCGCCACCGTCATCCAAGTGAGACGACGTCGACGCCGTCGTGGGAACCAATGGCCCGGCCAGACTCCCGGAGCTCCTGTATATACCGGTCTCCGCGGCGGAAGAAGAACGGGAAATCGCCGATCGCCATGGAATGGCACCAGGTCTGAAGAAGGGCTCAATGAACTGGGACAGGCACCGCCGCCATACGATGGTAAAAAGGAGACGCAGGATCCCCTGGAACTGCGGGACCTCGAAGCCGGGAACAGGCCGCCTGAGTATCCTGCTGAGCCTGCGCCGGCTGTAGTGACGGATGGTCGAAGAAGTTGATGGTTGGACTTTGGCTATTGGATGATGATTTCCCCCCATATGTTTGTTCTTGGACCGTTCTATACCTACCTTTTTGCCTGGAGTTAGAGAGGGATAGGCCGGGAGGGTGTGTATTTGAGAAAATAAATGAATCAAAATGAGATTACGTATCGATTGATATTGCCATAGCAATGAACAGTTCTGTGTTTTCGTCTCATGAGATAAAGTCGAGTTGGGTTTACTGATATCCGTTCCGATCAAGCTTGTCCGATTAGCGAGACCACTCTGTACATCAAATAGTCGTGCAGAAAAAAGATGTCCGGGAGACTTAAGTGAAAGTGTGGAAAGCTAAACTGAACGATGGACCGACACTCCCTCCCTCTCTCTAGGTAGACAAGCTTTATCGTCTTGGTCTCTATAATAATTCAGATCTTGAACTTGCCTGAATACTCATATATGAATTGCTAATCAAATGAATTCAAAGAAACCGAGTGGAAGGACTAAGAATACATGGTTGCAGATTACATGAGGAAGTCATCCTCTTGCAAACCACCGGAAGCAGAGTGCCATACGGGTCGTCTGCGTGTGATACGACTGGCCTCAGAAGACCCGGTTGGCTGCATGCATCGAGGACGGTGTCACAGGTGATGCTGTGGCCAGCTTCAACAAGAGCTAATAGCACCGATAGGACGAAGAGGTCTTTCCCTGTGGTCTTGCCATGCTGGAAGCAGGATGTCGTGGTGACCAACTAACCTCAACACTTGGGATCGCAGCAATAGCTACAGTAGTTAGTCGGGGACTACAATAATGGACTGCAAGCGCTCTGGGCCAATACTAATTGTACCGAGCCATGAAAGGGGTACTTCTTTTGCTCTCTGGGCTTTAGTTGACAGTTTGCTTTGGCTCGCTGCAAAACCAAGGAGGAAGTAGTGCCTCATGAAAGCCTTTGAAGACTCCGTGAACTTTGGCGGTAAGCCTGAAACAGTCTCGTTGTTGAGAACATTTGTTGCAGGTCAAACGATATAGAAAATTGAAAGTTGGCCTGGATCCAAACTTCAGGGGTGTCCCATGCCTTTTTGATGTGTCTCGCATGAGTGAAAGGGTCTTTGCTCGGGGGATCCACAGAGGGTTTGCGATGTCTTATGATTCATGTCATGCTTGGTAGTTAAAGCCTAGTTCGCCTCATCTTGACAAATGGATGTTTGCGGTGAAATAGGACAGGCAGATCAGGATAAGCCTATACCATAATGGAAGGTAGAGAGGTGGTTGGAGAGGATATAAGGGGCGCCAATTAAGCAAATGGAGCCGTGGTTTCTTAGTGTGATGATGGAGGAGGCTGGAGATGCGAATGGGCTGAACATGAGCGGCAAAAGTCAATGTTCCGAGTCGGGTTATGCCTTGAAAAGATGGAAAGCTACTCTGTAGACATGAGTAAAGTTGAGCCGTGGCAAGTATGATTTTCAGGAACATGTTAAATCTATCCGTATTAGGTGGTGGTGTTGAGGTCAAGGTTTTGGTCTGGGCGCTAGATTCGACCAAGAAGCTTCTAAAGCACTATCATGTTTGGAACCGGTGATTTATCTGAAACTTGTGGATAATGGTATGTCGCTGTCTTTGTTTAGAGAATAAGGTACCGTAACTAGGCTATTCCTTAGGAATGAGAGTGTTTCATAATACGGAGTAGTTTGAAGACAATTCCGATCCTCATAGTGAGTGATTCAGCCCTACAATCCACTCACAAGAGCGAAATGAGAGCCTATGGATCCGAGTGGAGGTCGGACTGGGACTCTGGTGATCTTTTTGATAAGATTGCTCAGCTAATATCGCGTATCTTGAACTCTTTACGGAGCGACTTGAGCAACTTGTGAAGCTATGAGAAGCGCTGACGGTGTCAACAAATGCAGCCTCATCACGGGCCTCGCCCTCATGGTCTGACTTGTTTTATTAGTCAAATAGATGAGGCTCACTCGAATGATTCTTTTCCGTCTCTAGGGACACAGCCACCCAGCCGCACCTTTCCCATCCTGGCCCGAAGCTGGGGCCGTGGCGCTGAACGAGGGACGGCTGAAGTCTGAAGATTTAATTACAGTAATAGGCGGACAGGGGTTGGAGTGATTGACGAGGGTGATCAAGTGAAAAGAGAGGCTGGGGAAGAGGATTGTTTGGGAGTGCAACGATTGCCGGGACCTGATTCGAAGGGAAAACAGGAGGATGAATCGTTTTACGACAGGGGGTTTGTCGTAGACTCGTAGCAGAGGTGGAAGCCAACGTTTGTCTGCCTATCGTGACCTGCGTGGTTTGATACTGGAGCATCTGAGCATTGGTTGTATCTAGAGAGGCAAGGAGGCTGGTTCTGCGTGGCAACTGGCAACGCAACAACTTGGAGACCGCTAGTTGGAATATCCTGTTTTGATAGAGAGGGAGGATGCTTATTCGATACTAAGGAGGAGTTGGATGGTCATCACATCACACACAGCAAATCACGTATCACACACATGGAGCGTTACGATGAACTCGTCGGGCCTCGCTACTGTGCATCCAATGTGTGCTCTGCATGTTTCCTGCACGTTTTGGTGCATATCTCGGTCCCCTCGTGTCCTTGGAAGATCGTCCATTGGCAGAGGAACCACGGGCATAGCGTGTTGAGCTAGGTGGCATCCCGGCGGGCCGGCGCTATTGGACAGCCCGCCTCGGCAGAGGTGCCAGAGACAACTCATCACCCCAAGGCACTAGCCTGAAAATGAAAATCTCGAGGGCCCAGCCGCTGAACCAGGTGGATCAAATATTTACCTAGAGTGTGATGACTAGAGCCCGAGGACGACACAATCCAATCTGATATATCTTGTCAAACGAAGTAGATTTGTTGGTGTTGTTTAGAGCAATACGCAGAAGAGATCCATACGGAATCCAATACGGATACCTACCTAAAACATCATAAGCTTCTTGGTTCCACTTATGCTGGCTGACTCTAATAAGTCGCATGCCTACCTAAACTTTTTGCATCAAGATCTTCCTCAATACACAACGAAGCCATACATCATCGATAATTTTAAACCTCGCTCATTGAAGCTTTAAACTTTAGCGCGTGCTGTGAGTTTACCAACTACCTATCCGTACTCCATATCCCATCAATATTGCACAAAAATTAAAAAGAAAAACGGCCTGACCGTTCCGCATCAACTCAATCCGTTTTCCCCAACCTCCAGATCTTTCGCCCAACCTCCTCGATTCCCCTTGACACAACTGCACCTAAATTGAATGCCCTGCTCCTTTCCCCCCAAATCAGTCTAGATCATACCTTGTATCCGTAATCCTTCTTGGTTTTCTGTTTCGGCTCTCTTCCGCTCCGTCTGACACTGACATCTGGCGGTTTTCAGTTCTCTGTTCCTTGTTAATTGCTAGGCTTGGTTGCTGCGGGCAACTTTGCTGGCCCATTCTTTTTTCTTAGCCCCCCAAGGCCCCAGGCGTCCCCCGCCGAGCTGCCTGACCTTACCTTACGGGATCCACATCCCATGAGCCTTCACACCATCCTTTACAATCGACCACGCCGCACGTCGCATCCTTAACCCTTCCCCCAAATATTTCTCCTTCTCGAATTCCCCACGGAACCTTGAGGCTTCTAAGGCCAGGTCAAATTCGAGTCGAGTCGAGTCGAGCTGTGTCGGTTGTCGACTCTTGTAAGTAGGCATCGCTATCGACTGTCCTGTCTCTGGGTAGTTGGTAGACGTCCAAAGTTATTTCCTTTCTTCTAATCGGGTCGTTTGTTTGTAAGTCTCTCATCCTTCCTTTTCCCTTGACCGTTGCTTTACCCTTCTCCGCTTCATGAGTCGAGCGAGTCGCTTTCAACGCATGTGGCGATTCGTTACCCCATATAATCGGCCTACACCGTTATTTCTCCTCCGTTGGGCACTCGGGTTTACTGACATGTCCTGCTAGACAATCTTTGTTGCTTCTTGATTCCGCATGTCTTGATATCAAACCGTTAATCAGCCAACCCCTCCTCTCCCACCGGTGTTTCTCTGCATCCGCTCCGGATCGCAGTTCCTGGGAAGAAAGGGCCCCGAAACACCTCCACTTAAGAGCCTCACCAGATTTACGATGGGTGTATCTTCCAGAAAATCTCTTCCACTTCCCGCCCCTACCGAAACCGAGACTAATACCACCCCCACCGATCTCACAACAACGGTGGATGGGGTGAATCCCGGTGACGAGAAGTCCTCCTACTCCATTCCTGAAGACGGAACACCCGTCACCATTGCTACCCGTGGACACAAGGCCAGCAAATCTCAGACCTCATTGCTCATCGAGTACTTCGAAGGCGGCAAGTCAACTGTCGGTTCCACAGGCGAGCGACGTCCTAGTGTCCGTGTCCGCCTTACACCGTCCAAGAGAGGCCGTTCCGATCACCATCTTCAAGTCACAGAAACAAAAGGCGCTCGCAACACCTCTGTGACTCGACGGATACCGTTGGGAGATTCTGAGTACTTCGACGGGGACGACGGCAACAGCATGAGCTCCTACGCTTCTGCTACCGAAGAGTCCAACGTCTCGAGAAATCCAATTGACATTGAGATTGATCGTAGCCACACTGGACGACGACGACGACCTGCCAGCCCATTGATCCCTTCGGAGACCTACAACGTCAACGCTTCAGACATATCCGCCATTCCATCTGACAGCTTTCTCGACGGCGACGCCAAGGGCGACAGTCCATCAGCAACCCGAGAGATGGTCGCAGCAGCTGGCGCTGGTGCACTTGCCGGTGCTGCAGTAGATGAGTTGAAGAACCGGAAGAGTCGAAACAGAGACAGGTCAAAGGTGTCAGAATCAAAGTCGTCGAGGGAAAAGTCGACTGCAGAGAGAAAGCGTCGACCAAAGAGCAGGACCAGCAGCGTTTCTGAGAGGACGGAGGAGCCTATTAAAGCCCATCGCCGTCGCTCTAGCAGAAGTCAACAGGAATCCAATGTGTCAGGACTTGACTCGAATGTCTCAGCTTCTCATTTGGCTCCCAGCCATCGCACCCACGCAACGCATTCCTCACGCTCAGATGTCTCTAAATCCTCAATCAACAACCCCAAGCTCCTCGAAACAGTCGAAGACGCCATCCGCCGCTTGATTCTGCCCGAACTCAACGCTCTCAAGCGAGAGACCAGCAAGAGGGAGAGCCGACGCGATTCCTTTACTTCGTCTGCCACCTCAGTATCTAAGGATGAGTTAACCCCCGACCGCCGGCGGTCGTCAGGTCAACGGAATGAGCCAAAGGATAGACGCAATAGAGAGGCTCGTCATGTCCTCGAAGCTAACTCTGATGTGAGCCATGATTCTATTGAGGATGACTACCAATACGAGAATGAGAATGTTACACCCAAGCGAAGTGGTGGTGACATGCTCAAGGCTGCTGCAGCCGGTGCAGCAGCAGCAGGCATCGGCTCATCACTCCTCTCAGATAGCACACAAGGCGACCGAAAGCCGAGAGAAAGACGGCGACGGAGAGCCGAGTCTGCTCATAGCCGTGGCTTGAGCCGCGACCATCATGCTGACCAGTTCGACGACGATCCCGTGGTTCCTCAGCCACCCATGCCTCTCATGAGTGAAATTAACCCCTCGGAAATGACCAGGACTTCCATCCGATCTGCCGATACCGACAGGCCTCATTCGGCTAGCGAGGAGATCACGCCTGTTAAGAACATTCCGGGTGGATATGTCTCTGGAACCTCGACACCTACGCCTTCAGCAACTCCCTCAAATCTCGAGACAACATTATCCACTCAGCACGCCAACGTATCTCATGGCGATTTGACTGCTTTACCGCGCGGTCAGAAGGATTACGTGGAAGAGTATGAACCAGACGAGTATGGCCAAAAGCATCCTCTCGAACGACAAGGCCAATATGAAGAAGATGACATTTCTGACAACGATTATCCTGAGGGTGGATATGATAACTCCTATTTCGCTACCCAGGATGTCCCTCCTCCATTAAAGTATGTTCCCTACCAGGCTGGTGCTCGAGGCCTCAGCCCTATCCCCAGTGTTTCTGGCTACACTGAGGGCGGCAGCGAGTATCACCCTCGTAACTCCAGGAGTATGCATTCTACAAGTGATGCTTACTACGAGCGATCTGGGGATCGTCGCAATAGCCAGTCTACGCCTTCTCTGAACTCCCTTCAAGAACGAGAAATGGGCCAAATGTCACCTCAAAGTTCTGGTGTAGGTTACCGAAACACTACCTACACGGATGACAGCGAGTTGGACAAGGTCGCGTCTGGACAAGCTGTCCGTGGCGTTGGTGCCAACCCCAACCTGGTTCACCCTCCTATGGGGCCTGAATCAGCAGTTGCTTCACTCGTTGAAGGCTCGATGCTCGACCAGTCCATGCTGAGCGGCTCCTACAGCGACTACCCTGGTCCTCGCGACTCGACTCTCTCTTATGACGACCAGTCAAGGACTTATAGCAGCCGCGGTGCGAGCCCCGACAAGAACTACATAGATGGTAGTGAGTTGGAACCCGAGAGGCATGCTACACCTAGTGCCAGATCTCATACCAAATCACAAGAGTTCACTGAGTATGATCTGGATGAGCATGGCCGAAAGGTGCCCCGAACAAGGTCACCCACGGCGTCAGAAGTTGCTATTGCGACTGGCGCCGTTGCTGCTCTCAAGGCGGCGCAGGGTAAGAAGCAAGCAGCTACCGAGGAGCCAGAGGAATACCAAGGCGCCGGCGTCTTCCGTAACAAGTCCTTCAAGGAGCGTACTTTGGAAGGTCATGAGCCTCGTAACACTCCTGCTCACAGCATCGACCGCCTTTCTTATGATGACTCACCCAAGATGACTGCAAGTGGTGTCCCCGACTTTAACAATCCCATGCCTGAATTTGGCTACATTGATGACGATGTTCACACCAACCCTTCGGTTGTCCAAGAGCGTCTTGATGGCGAACACCACGATGATGCTTCTGAAGGCCGAGCAACACCCACTCCCCGAAATGTTGCCGAGCAACGCGCTGAGAGCGCTGCCAGCAGTCACGGACCTGGTGCCGCTCAAGTTGCCGGTGCCGCTGCGCTGGGTGCTGCCGCTGGAATGGCTGCTACCAATGCTCACAGCCGTGAACCCAGCCAGGATCAAGATGAGTGGCAGCGGACCTCTGACGACCGCAAGCGAGACACTCTTGTCACCAACCCATATGAGGACGCCAGTCCTGTCGCCAACCCTGCCCTGAATGACAACCTTTTGGGAGCCCGGGGTTTTGGGGCTCCTTACCACACCGGAAGCCCTGGCTTCGGCCCCAAGTATGACGAAGGCTATATGTCCAATGGCAATAACCGAACTCCCGATCTCCAGCCCAAGGGTAAGGCTCTTCAGCTGTCTCTGCCTGGATCTCCAAACGATGCTGGCCAGGACCCCTTCTACGCCCCCAAGGACGCTCGTCACCTCAGTGGCATGTCTCAAGGCATGGGGTCACCATTCTACGATGCAGCCACTGGTCAAGGAATTGACCGCATCGAGAACAAGGACATTGTTGCCCTGATGCAGCACCTGATGGTTCGAGATGCCCAGCGCAGTGCCCGCGATACGGAAATTGTTGCACTGCTGATGAACTCTGCCCTTGAGATGCGAACTTCTCTGAACGAGCTTAGAAACCTCGTCCAGGACACTAGCGACGATGTCATTTTCGCCGGCGTTGAGAATACTGAGAAGCTTCAGAAGGCAATCAATGGCCCTCGCCCCTACCCTGGCGCCCGATCGGTTCAAAGCATCTCCCAGGTTGACACTTTCAATGAAGCCGCTGCCAAGAAGAACCTATTCAAGCGAGCTTTCCAAGGTCTCAGCAACAAGGGTACGAGCGACTTCAAGCGTATTGAAGAAATCCTGATGCAGATTCTCGGCGAGGTTGACGAGCTCAAGGGACAGAGCACCGTCCCCCCCGTTTCCACCAGTGGTGGTCGTGGCCCCTCATTCGACAACCTGCAGCCTGAGGGCCACTTCGAGCAAGATCGAGGCTATGAGCCTGAAGGCAACTCGACAATCACCCCCAGCCAGTCTGGTCACTTCTCGCTCTCCCACTCCCGATCTCGGCTTGCCAACGAACGCAAGTTTTCTGATAACCGCATCAGCACCGTTGCTGAGCACGAGGATGAATACGAGCAGGCCCATCCTAGCCCGACTGGCGAGCGCAGCAACCCCAATATGCTGACACCGGAGCGACCAGGCTTCCAGCGCGGAAGTTCTGTTCCTCTTGATACACCCCCTCAACCATCTGGTGTTGCTCAGCCAATGAGCAACGAGAACACTCCTCGCACAACAGAGAAGCAAAAAAAGCACAAGTCCGGTCTTTCGGGTTGGTTCCCCAAGATTTCCAGGTGGTCTGGAACAACAGCCTCCAGCGCTGGCAAAGGCAAGAAGGAAGCCAAGTATGATGACTACCCTCCCTCGCGCTCAGGATCTAGCTTAGGCGAGTATAACGATGGGGATTACAGTCATGCCCCTTACGCAGAGGACCAGCTACATACCGGATTCTCCCAGCAAGAGCTCGCGTCGGCGCCCAATGCCGGTGATGCCATGCCAGCGCCTCTCCGCCGCGAAATCAACCATACTCCAGGCAATGCACCCAAATATCAGGTTCACCGAAACTCATTGAACCTACAACACCCCCAGCCCAGACAGGGCCAGACAGAGCGCTTCCGCAATGCTCTGGAGTTCTCTGCCCAAGAATACAACGTCCCCATGACACCTAGGTCGGCAGATTGGGGTGGTTCGGTTTCGAGCTTAAACCAGATGGCTCAAAGCACCAACCGTTACAGCCAGGCATCATCAACAGGTGCTCCTCAGGACCCTGCCTACTGGACCACATCTCCAACCGGGCCCCCTCGACCTCCCAAGGAGCCCATCGAGCCCACTGGTAGTCCCTCAGCTCTATCTCCCCCCAGGGGTAGCCGCATCTCCAAGTTGGCTAAGGGTAGCCCCGCCCCTCATCCCAGTGATGAAAGCGGATATGCTACTATGAGTGGTACTCATGTCAGCCACCTCACAAGCAGCCCCAAGCCTGAGAACCGTAACCTCAATGCCGCTTTGGGTGTCCCTACTCGTCGACCTAGTGGGCCACGAGCCATGACCCCTAAGAGCCCTGAGGATGAAGCTCGTCGACGCAAGCGAGGTAAGTTCGATTTGATCCGTATGTAATATCCATGCCTCTAACCTTTGAAGCAGATACCTTTGGCAGTGTTGCATCTCATAACACGGATGACACGGAGACCTTTTAGAAAGGGGATAACCGTGGCAGCCGTCCACTACCGAGATGCTGATCGATATATTATCGGAGAATGATACAGTGCCTTGCTTCTTGACACCAAACTTGACTCTCCCCCTGGAGGTTCTGGCTGGTGGTCAGTTGTATGAACTTTCTATGGACATGAAACGGCCTTCAGGTGGACGACTTTGCTATTAGCGCGAAAAAGAATGGCAGCTTTAGACTGAAGGGGTAGCCAGCTGAAACAGCAGCAAGATGAAGGGCTTAATAAACAAACAACCGAATAGCCAAGGAAACCGGGAAAAAGCTGGGGATGGAAAGGTGTTGACAACAAATACCGAAAAAGAAAACAAAGAAGAAAAGAGGATGCAGGAAAGGGATATATTTGCATACAGGGAGCTTTTGCTTCAATTCTTGACGACGACATGACATGGCTTTCTTACTGCAGAGCGATACGTCAATGGTTTGATTTGCGAGCAATGATTTAACTCGGATTGGATATCATGAGCGGAATGGGGAAGGATGCTACGGCAGGACAGTACAAACATAAATAAGCACAAGCAAAAGCACAAGTGGATGGACATGATGCGCGTGGACATATTTTCAAGTTAGATAGTTGGGGTTCCTGGTTGTGTTTAGCTTTGTGGGTGTGAGATAGATACCATGCCGCCGATATTGGTTGTAAGTGGGAACGAGAGGAATCCAATCGATATGAATCCAGAAGGATACCACCACAATGTATTATGTTCTTTTGCGAGTGAAGTAAAAAAATGGCTCCTTCAGCCAGCGTTGTAGGATGATACATATAGTTCCCACGTTAGTCTACCGTTAGGCCTTCGTTATAAGTAGGTAGGTTTTAGCATACCTACAAAGAACTACTGGTACCTACCAGGCTAGCCAGGTATGGATGGTAGGATGGATACGGCCCCAGAGTATCCGGGGGAAGGCCTCAAAGTCCGGAAACTGCCAACTAAGTAAGGCCCAAGTTACTAGGCTACTGTACTAAGCTAGGTCCCTTCAACTACCTAAACCCTCCATTTCTAGGTCGCTCCGACTTCGGTAAAGAAGTAGGTAGGTACCAGTGCAGCCAGCTCCCGCAGCTCCCCTAGGTCTGGCGAATAACGATCTTGAAAAAGTTGTATGCGTCAGCATTCAACTTCTGAATCGGGGACTTTTCGACATCTCTCCAGCCCGACTGTTTTCATACCTATCTACTAGACTTTATGATCTCGTCTTTCTCTAATATTTCTTTTGGTCTGAACAGAAGCCTCGCTGTTACATCACCGAGCTTGAGCATTAGCTCTTCCAAAAGCTGCCGTTCACTCCTTGGAAGAGATTCATGACGAATAGACTCGCACGAGTCAAATCACACACAGACAATGGCTGCAGACGTGCAAGGGAAGATTATATTGAATGAGCCAGAACCCATAAAGACAAAGGGAAAGAAGACAAGTAACGTCGGCGGCGGAAGCGGTGCACATGATTACAAAGGCTTTGTAGCGGGTGTCTTCAGTGGCATCGCCAAGCTCTCAGGTACGGATGCGTCCCTTATCATGACGGCTCGAGATGCAAACATTGACAGACTTTTCATAGTTGGGCATCCATTTGACACTATCAAAGTCCGTCTACAAACAACAGACCCAAGCCGCTTCAGTGGCCCTCTGCAATGCGTTACCCAGACTATTCGCCATGAGGGCTTTCGCGGGCTCTACAAGGGCGCAACACCACCTTTGGTCGGATGGATGTTTATGGACTCGGTCATGCTGGGCTCGCTCACTGTCTACCGTCGTCTCCTCTCAGAACATGTCTTCAACGTTGAGCCACTCGGAACCGACGTTACGGCATCTTCACCCGGCACAGCCCCAAAGGGTCACACAGCGCTACCCAGCTTCGGCCATGGTATCGCGGGAATATTAGCTGGCTCAACGGTGAGCTTCATTGCTGCTCCAGTCGAGCACGTCAAGGCACGATTGCAGATCCAATACGCAGCGCAAAAAGCAGACAGATTATACGCCGGGCCGATTGATTGTCTGCGCAAGATCTACCGCTACCATGGCATCAAGGGCGTGTATCATGGCCTCTCAGCGACCCTTCTGTTTCGAGGATTCTTCTTCTGCTGGTGGGGCAGCTACGATATCTTATCTCGACAACTACGCGAGAAGACAAACCTCAGTGCACCGGCAGTGAATTTCTGGGCGGGAGGCCTGAGTGCGCAAGTGTTTTGGTTGACTAGTTATCCGAGTGACGTAGTCAAGCAGCGCATCATGACAGATCCGCTAGGAGGCGGCCTCAACGATGGAGTCAGGAGATTTCCTCGTTGGAAGGACGCAGCAGTTGCTGTGTACAGGGAGGGAGGTTGGAAGGGATACTGGAGAGGGTTTGTTCCATGTTTTCTGAGGGCGTTTCCGGCGAATGCCATGGCGCTGGTTGCTTTTGAGGGTGTCATGAGATCGTTGCCATGAGGAGGCGCGAACATGAGAATAATACGATGGCACGAAACAAACATACATACCCGACAGCATCATCTTCCAGTCAGTTCACAAATTCGGCATCTACATCACTCAGGTATTGGGAAGAGAGCAAGAATATGAACACCACAAAGAGTGCCACATAAAATGGCTGGGTCTATTGGCCGAGTCCTTGAAGAAACTTTTTGTTATCCCCTGTCCCAATTCACCAATCCATTCCTGCGCCGATGCAATGCAAATTGATTCGTTACTCGTCGTCCTCGTCAGCCTCGTCGTTAACGACGTTGAAGAACTTGAGCTCGTAGACACCTCGGGAGGTGGAGACGACACGGAGCCAGTCACGGAGCTGCTGCTTCTTGAGGAACTTCTTGGTCCTGCTCACAGTTAGCATTTTGTTGGGTCATGTGATGGGATGGGATAGGATGTGATGTGCATCCCAAGCCCGTGCTTCACTTCAGACAGAAACGTACAGGTACTTGAGGTAGCGACCAGAGAGCTCGTTGTGGGCGGTGATCTCGATCTTGCCCTCACCGGTCTGCTTGACAACAACGTTGTCGCCGAGGTTGTTGGTGCGGCCCTCGACCTTGATACGGTCCTGGAGGAACTTCTCAAAGGCGGAGACGTCGAAGATCTTGTCGCTGGCAGGCTGAGAAGCATCGATGATGTACTGGCAGGATCAGTTAGCGATTGTGTCCCTCGTGGGGGGGCTGTGTCTGTGCCGCGTGAAATCGTCGTCGCGGTCGCAGTCGCAGTCGTAGTCGTCGTCATTGAGTCAAATGTCGGCCTGGGGCTGGATCTCGCGTACCTTCTTGGTCTGCTTCTGGGCCTTGCCCGACTTCTTCTGTTGAAAAATGACCTTAGCCTACTGCATTCTTATACGGCTCCTCTCCTCGATGCGATGCGATACGCTACGGGAGAGGGCCTAACAGCATAGCGATGTCATGTACGTACTGCCTGAGGAGCCATTGCGAATGGAATGGAATGGATTTTTGTGTCTGAAAAGGGACCGTGGTGTTTTTGTCGCAAAGAAGTCGAATCCTGCGCTTGAAGGGGAAAAAGAATCAGTAAAACTCGAGTCCTCAGCTCCAAAAGCAAGAAAGGTAATTCTGTGTGGGTGCAAAATTAGGGCTCTTTCGGATTATTTTTGATGCGGAACTCCAGCATCATGTGACTTCAAATCGACTACCTAGGCCATGATTTGATGACTTGATGACTTTATTGATTATCTACCTTACCTAGAATCGAGGCAATGGACAAAAACATTGCACTCGGGCTGTTTTGAAAGCAAAATGCCACTCTAAAAGTCTGTATCTTAACTTGCCGAACGCATAATGCCAAAGTGCTCATCATGTCAAATCTATGACCCAACTATCTATGCTTATAGTTCTATCATGACGTTTATACTTCTTTGACCAGCACAATCAACTTGCGAGACAGAACACAAGAAGTCACAGAGATGTTTCATACCTCATTTTTGCATGATTGATTTTAAAGCCAGTCAAGAGCTGAAGCAAGATAGATAGATACGTATTATACTAGACTATAGGTATTACATAGGCTCCCCGATATGTCATGGCTAAGATAGGTACCAGGGCATACACAGCCTGTGATTGGCTGTGTAACCCGTTTAGTCAGACTATCCGAGGACTGACCAAGTCTTGAGTTGTCAACCACAATCATGTCCCCTTTTACACAAAACAGATCCAAATACATGGCCACAGTCAAACGAAAACCCTGCATCTTTTCTCCATCATCACTGACCTGGCCTGGCCTGACTCCCTAGGCTCCGCTCAGTTGGTCTTTTGGTGGTCGACGTGAAGAATAGGGTCGAGCAGCTTCGTGTACTTTTCAAGAAGCATGTAGCGATAGCTCATGTAGATATTGGTCAGTCGCTTGCGCTGCTCCTTTTCATTCCCTTTCACATGCTGCGCTGCCATCTGGGTATCCTCCGGGAACTCCTCGTTCTTGAGGATCGGGTCGAGGTCCTTGCGAATAGCCTCGACAAGCATGCCACGCCATTGCATGTAGAGCTGTTGGAGACGCTTCAGCTGCTCAGCCTCGTCACCATCAGCAAGCATCGGAGGATCGTCTTCTAGTAGATCATTCCAGTCCTTCTCTTGGCCTTCATCTTTCTCCTTCTCCTTCTCCTTTTCCTTCTCGGCCCCCTTCTCGGCCCCCTTCTCCGCTCCCTTCTCGGCCTCCTTCTCCTTCTCCTTCTTCGCGTCCTTGGCCTGTACCTCTAGTGACCCAAAGTCCTCCTTGCAGCCATTTTCGCCGTTGCACTTGTAGACCTTGTACTCTTTGGTGATCACGAAAGCGGGCTTCTCTCCCTTCTCAATAACAGAATGATGATCTTTGCTCTTATCATTCCCGAGTGTCTCCTTGATCTGGTCTCCAACATTTCCATAGAGATTGTCTTCGTACTGCTCAAGTGAGAATTTCTCAGTGGCCTCTTCTTTGGTAGCATCCGTCTTTTTGTCTTCCTTGTCGTGAGACTTTTCATCCTTGTGTTTGACGGCTTTGCCCTCCTTCTCCTTCTCATTCTCCTTCTCCTTCTCATTCTCCTTCTCATTCTTCTTCTCCTGCTTCTGCTTGTTATGCTCCCCGGCATCTTTGGCTTCTGAGCGCTTCTTAGGGTTGTGGCTTGAAGCATGCTTCCCAAAATCCTCTTTGCGAAGAATATCCTCATGGCTCAAGCCCTGTACCTCTCTCGCTGCCTTTTCCCACTGGGCAATCTCAAGCTCCTTCTTGGCCTCAAGCAACCATTTTTCCTGTATGCGTGCATAACGATGAGCTCGATCGCTCACCGACTTGATCTGGTTTATAACAAGCTGCTTCTCCTCGATGATCTCCCCTACCGACTTGCCCGTCTTTGTTATTTCTCGGGGATTTGCGTTGCCACATGTATTTTTGAAATTTGCGACCTTTTGCACAAGCCGCTGGCCCCAATAATGTGCCGCTTTCCACAATCTCTCACTTTTCTCCTCGAGGTACCGCACTTTCATTTCTTTCTCCTTCAGAAGCAAGTCTTTATCCTTCTCGTCTTTGTGGCGACGGAGCAGCTTGGACTCTTTAGCGGAGCCAAAGTTACGATTGGGAGAGTCCCAGCCATGGCCGGACCTGTGTGCTTTACCATCCGAATCCTGGGCCTGGTGGTGATGAGAGCCTTTAGTGGTGAAGGCAGGGTCGGCTGCAGCGCTTGAAGCTGGTCTAGTCATCGTAACGGTTGTGGTTGTTGTCGTTGCGCGTAGGTTGACAGTCGAAGAAGACGCTGAAACAGTGGTGCTGCCACTCCCGACTTCACCAGAAGAGGGTGCAACAGAAGTGGTGAGAGTAGAAGTCGCAGTGACTACAGCTGGTGGTGCTGATGTTGATCCTGAGGTGACCAACCCAGCTGAGGCTGTCGAGGTAGCAGGTGCCTCGTTTTCACAGGGGCAGGCAGCATCTGTGCCGGTAGTAGAGGCTGGTGCTCCAGAAGGGACGGTCCCTTCACCAGGATACATGGTAGGCATTTCGGCGATTACGCTGTTCAGCCTGGTAGAAGCAGATGCCCATGACTTACGGAAGCTGACATAGCTGTTCAGGATGGGAACTGCTGCCAATGGCCCAGCGAAGCCCACAAGAAGAGTGAGATCAAGACGCATCTCGAACACAAAGACTGATCTGACAAGTTAGGTTGCTGACTTGGTGAGCGTATCAGGTGGAAGGGTTAGCTAGACCCAGCGACAAGACCGGGCGCATCTTATATAGACCAGGAGGATTCTCTCTTTCGACAAACTTCGACAGAGAGTTTTTGAATCAAAAGCCCCTTTTGCTGAGCGTCTGAAGCACTCCGCCACTGATTCTATTCCTCAGTGTTGAAATCGGAATCGTGATCCCCTCACTCAACTGGTGAGGCGTATAGTCGAACCACTCAAACATCTGCCAAACAAATACAATACCAATATTTCCGCCGCGTGCGTTGCCAATACAGCCACGGGGCGGCCATAACAAATCCACCCGGCCATATTGCAGCCAAGGCCCCTTCAATTCCGTAAAGCCATTTGAAAAGAGGCAGCAGAAACAGCACTTCAATGACGAGCACATGTCTTTTTCTCAAGTAAAATGAATCATAAATTGTCGTCAATCTATATGGCAATTATGGCGTGAGAAAACATGTCTGTCGTGCTTCCGGAGAAATCATATCGTCATGTCAACAAACTCAAAAACCCCCCCTTGTCGTCACATGTATACGTAAAGAATACCATCGCACTACAAAAACTGAAATGAAGATAATCTGTCCTTTCCCTCGTCCTAGGCGGTTCAAGACTTGCTAAACAGCTTCTTGAACGCACCTTTGATGCCTGATGGCTTCTTATCTTCCTCCCTCATTTGCGCTCTACGTCGTTCTTCGTGGCGTGCTTTGCGTCGAGAGTCCTCCGTGTCCATCCGGACGTGTTTGACAGGTCGAGCCTCCTGTTCTCGGTCCCTGTTGCTATCTCTCGTCTTGCTCTTCTCCCTGTTTCTCTCCCGGTCCCTGTCCTTGTCTCGAGTTGGTTCAGGGGCAGGTTCCTCACGAGGGCGGCGCGAGGACCGAGGACGTGGCTCATCGGTGGAAGGGCGAGTGCGTCTATGACGTGTCGAGGGCCGTTTAGGTGAGTCCTCCAGCGGGGCCTCCCTCGTTCGTTCCCTTACAGGTTCGGCGATCACAGGCTCCTCACGTGGCGGTGTGGTCCTGCCCAGGACACCCTCCGAGTTCTTGACGGCAAAGAACTTCTTTTCAGGCACGGGAGCGGGCGGGATTCGTTCTTCTCGAGGACGCTCCCTGGGCTCTTCATATCGAGGTCTCTCGGAATGGCTATGCCGACGCGAGCGGCGATGTCGTCGATCCGGCTCGGGCTCAGGCTGAGGCTGAGGCTGAGGCTCTGGTTCTGGTTCTTGTTCACGAACAGGCTCTTTACCCTTGCCCTCCTTTGCCTCTCGATACCCTGAGGGTTCACGCCCTGTGTTATCTTCCTCTCGCGCTCGCCGTTCTGCCCTTTCTGCTTTGCGTTTGTCGTGGGCAGCCTGTTCCTCAGGGGTTCGGCGTTTGCGGCCAGAGCTTCCAGAACTATTGTCGGCAGAAAAGCCACTGTCTCGTCGTGGAGTTCTGGGTGGGGTGCCTGGAGGGCCCGATTCGACCGTGTCGGATCGATGGCGTCGATAAGGATGAGTACCAGATGATCGTCGTCTGCGCTCTCGGCCCTCATCCTCTTGAAGCTGGGCACGTGAAGCTGGTTCTTCGGCTCTCCGAGATTCACGTGGCCGCGAGTCCTCGTCCCGGCGATAACCTCTGCTTCTTGGCTCTTCGGGACCGCGAGAGCTCCTGGGTCTGGCGTCAGCCTCACCACGTGAGTCGCGAGCTTGCGCTTCATCTTCTTCACGATGGCGTCGATATCGAGACTCGCCTTCGCGGTGAGACAGTCGGCGATGGCGGCCCTCGTCTTCCTCTCGAGGTCGATGAGCTCGCCTCTCGTCGTCGCCACGATATCTGCGCTCCCTGTCCTCCTCACCACGGCTTCCGCCGGAGCGATTCGAGTGATGAGAATGTCGGCGCCTACGATGTCTATCTCTGTCTCTGTCTCTATCGCTTCGCGACGAGTCAGATTCTCTGCTCCTATCGTCTGCAAACAAGTCAGCATTAGACTTGTGAAGTTCTTCGATCTCATCATCAAAGCTCCTCAAAGAAGGAGAAACAGCTGGAAAATTGTAATCATTGGGCTCTGCATCCATCTGACGCTCCAGGTTAGGAAGTCCTCCATTTCTCTGGTAAATGAAAGGCGAAGGGCTGCCGGGAGGACTGAGGGCCTCTGCAGTAGCATATATGACCACTGCGGCGGCCAACGTATCCTCAGCACGTCGAATTGATGTCTTTCGTGTACGCCTCAAGGTGCGGGCTCGCTGTAGATCAATCATATCTGCATCTGGGATCACGATGCCAGGACTCGGCGATCTCTGGGCATCAGCCTCAACAGCAGAGCCAGCTGAGGGGGCAGCTCGATATGCAGCATCTCGGAGCCCCTCTTCAATTGTGACTGCGGGATGCCTCAGATCGTGCCTCACATGGCCCGTGGACGACTCGCCTTCGGCCTGGAAAGAACGAGGTCTGGGGGCCTTTTCACTCCGCACTGCCATCGTTGAAGGATCGCCGTGCAACTCCAAGGATCGGTGCGCTAGCGGCGGGCGAACTGGCACCTTGGCCGGTTCGCTTTCAGCACGAGGAGGCTGAGGCCGCTGAGTAGGCTTGGTGTCTACGGGGCGGCTCGCGGCAGGGATGAAGATGGGATCCTTAGTGTAGACTTCTGTCACGGGACGAACCCTAAGCGATCTTCGTGGCCGCTGCTGTTGGGTCAGGAATGTCCGAGGCGGCTCCGCGCGAGACAGACGCGCCGATCGTGAAGTAGAGCTAGACCTCTTTGGACTCTCTGGTATAGTAACAACTGCTTTGCCTTTATCGCGCGAAGGGATATCAACAACCTTGACAGCCATTTGTTCAGGTCGGACGAGTTCAAGAGGCTTCACCTCGGCGGCTTGCACGGACTTTGGCTCAGAACCTTGAGTGTCATCCGTATCAGGAGTCTTGACTTCGTGCAACATGTGGTCAGACAAGCCTTGATTGGGGCCCTCGGCTGATGGCAAGTGTTGGTCCCGAAGGCCAGCGAATATGGTATGGTCATGATTTCGCTCTTCGTCTTGACTTCTCTCGCCCAAAGCCCTGAATTCATCTTTAACTCCCGTCCTTGCCCCTGATGAAGTTGCGTAACTGAGAGCCGGCCGCCCCTGAAACTCATTACCATGCACTGGTTGACCGCCTTCGGGTATATTGTCAGGCCACTCAGGGGTTTCAGGAGTGGTGCTTCGAATCCCGATAGTTCCGGCCTCATAAGGCGGCATTCTAGCATTTTTGTCCTGGCTTGTTTCTGCTTCGAACGCTGGCTGTTCCACTGCCTCAGGCTGGTGCGGTGCAGAGATTCTGTCGATACCAATGGGGGAGATTTCTCTCGAGGCAGGTAGGTCACCGTCACTCTCATCATCAGTGGCAGCTGTCGCAGTCGCCTTTCGATCTACTTCGTCATCTGTGGAACTGGTAACAGATCTACTTTCGATTTGAAGTCCATCGTCAGAAGCGGCTGGCAGCTCGACATCCAACACTTTTCCCAAGAATTCGTGCTTATCCTGTAGCTCACGATTTGGGGCTGTATCAGGAGGCTCTAGCGTGTTCTCCGAGTCAAGATAGTCGTGGTTTGGCTGGACAGCAGATAAAACAGCAGTAGACATTCCGCCGTGTTTCGGTTCATCACCACCAGTAGCATAATGGGGGTCGTCTTTGCTGGGTACTGTCTGCGGTAAGGACGGTGGTTCAGTTTTGGCCTCGCTCTCTGCCTCAGATTCGCTGTCGGCATCAGAGTGTTCAAGTGGTCTATGCGGGAGTGCGGTGCTATCGAGCTGCTCCTCATCGGTAGGCGCAGGTGAAGAGGATCTAGAAAGATTGACAGATGATTTGGCTTCAGACGATGCCTCTCTCTGGGCAGTAATAGCTAGCTCTGGAATGGCGGTCTCAGATTCCGGAGGTGGAAGACCATGACGGGGAGAGTTGTGCTGATCAGAAGAAACCACTCTTTTTTGAATATCTGTAGCCATCGACAGGGATGAAGTAGAATCAGAAAGGTCGAGCTCCTCAGACTGGTCTATTGCGCGATCTGGATTGGGTTTGGACTGCTCATCAACGACTGCAAGGTTTGGATCTGTAGGCTCAGGCGGCTCGGATGGTTCCTCATCATTAAAAGGCGAGCCACGTCGAGCACCAGTGGTTTGCAACACGGAGCTTGGTTCCAGTTCTGGCGAGTTGGCTTTATGGACGATATGAGTTTGGTCTACATCAGACTCGTCGCCATCATTCGTGTCCTCGCCCTCGTCATTATCACCAAGAGCAAGCGCATGGGCTCCCATATGTAGGTCCTCTATGGGATCATCTTGGGCTCTCAAGCTCGGTGAGTCGTGCTCTGGTTCTGATTCATTTTCGTCAGAATCAGAGATACCCTCCCTGAGGGGATCGGATGAAACCAAGACTGGTGGGATTGGCTGCGCAATGGCAGACCCGTTCAGTTCCCGAACAGATTCACCCGGGAAACTAACACCAGTTGCTGACTGGGGTTCCGATTTAAGGCTGGCTTCAGAATCATCATCCTCTGAGCCATCCTCGGAACCGGAGTCATCAAGATCACTCATCTCTTTGGCGGCATCTTCCAATTTGATAGATTCCGAGTGCAAGGCAGCAGCCGGCTCATCTAGCCCGGGAGAAACCGGCTCTGCCTGAACTTGTCGATCATGGTGGCCCTCTAGCGAGATTGCCTGGTCGATTGATTTGGGCCTGGAAGCAACGCTCCGTTGGTCGAGGCTACTGACTTCATCATCTGAATCTTCGTCTGAAGCTATGGCTTTCTGAGAAACATCAACAGGTTGAACGTCCGTTGAAGCAGATGGCCGATCTCCAGGTCCAGACTTGAAACCAATAACTTCATCTTGCGAACTGGCGCGTGAGATAGGATCAGAATCTACAAGCTCTCCAATGGTTGTTTCTTCCGTCAGGCCGCGTTTGCTGGGCGGTGTGGCATCGCCCAAGATTATGGCATTCTCTTGAGCTTCAGTGGGCTTGGCTACCTCTGATGGCTCTAATTCTTGGAAGTGACTTGGAGTAGCACGTTCTTGAATTTGGTCCTCCAAATTCGAAGCATCGTTGCCCACCGATTCAGCCTCTGAAATGTCTGATTCTTCTTCCTCTTCTCCTTCTGGCTCTGCAAGCGGCATAGCCGTGTCTTGGGTCAATTCTCGTGACGTTTGCAACACGTTGTCAAAGTCTGTTTCCAGAATTTTGGGCTCTTTAGAAGAGGGTTCTGGCGTGAGTATTGGTTGTAGCAGCTTTGAAGATGATCCATCGGGTTCTGCTTCGACGCGGCAGGCAGGTTCATGAGCATCGAGAGGCTCATCGGCGGCGGTGTGTGAGGGCACAGAAGTTTCTGAATCCTCATCAGAGATTACCGAAGCTGCCGGTGAAGGTGTGCTGCGAGCAACTATGGATGGCAGTTCTGGCTCCATTCTCCTGGATTTCTCATTTTCATCGTGAGCGTCCTGGGCTGGCTTTGAGTGTGGTTCTTCGACATGCGTCTTGCTCTCAGTCCCAGGCTGCTGAGGCTGGGGCTCGGCAATCGAAATTGGGTCTTGGAAGCTGATATTTACAGGTCCTTCAGTAGCAAATCCCTGAACGGCGCTCTGTGATTGGCCTGCAAGGTCCTGTTCGTGTGGAGCATATTGTGCGGAGATTTTAGTGCCGCCATGGGCTTCGGTGGCTGGGGAACTCGCGGCCAGACCGGTATCATCGGTAGCGTTCAGGTCAATAGTCGTAGACAGAGGCGTCAGATCTGGCTGAGGCGCATGCCCTTGTCCTGAGATCGACTTCCCTTGAATCTCGGCCTTCGGTTCTAGGGGTGCGGAGTCCTCTTCCACTGCTGCATTGCTCCTTTTTTCGCCCGAGCTAGGCTCTTGTGGCCCTGGCATTGTTGTTTCTGCAAGAGTTTGGTCATTCTGGTCGCCCGGTGCTGCAGCTACTGGTAGCTGGCTCGGGTGGTGAGTGGTTGTTTCGAGTGCTGTATTTTCCTCGCTGTGCGGAATCCCTTGATGGTGCTGGGTATCGTCTGAATCAAACTCCAAAACGCCATTGCCCCCTTCTTCATTCAACTCTGTGAAAACTCCCAAGCGTTGTGCAAAATCAATAGGGGTATCGTGTAATGAACCATGTTCCTCACCTTTTTTAGCCTGTCTCTTGTTACTTGGAATTGGCCCAAGGGTGTCTTTGCTTTCTTCGTCTTCCTTGGCCTTGGCCTCTACCTCGTCTGTGTCCTTGCCTTGCTGGTCATCCTTCTCTTGTGCTTCGGCAGGAGGCTCATCGGTGGGCTCATCTGGTGATTTGGTCGTGACGCCTTCGATTTCCGGGGTCACTTCTTCAGCAGGCCTAGCTTCCTCCTCTGGTGCAAGAGGCTCTTGTGTTTCCGGCTTCGTCTCGTCCTGAGAGACCTTGGAGTCGTCAGCTGGCTTGGCATTACTTGGAACGTCATCCCCGGCTGCTGCAGGTATTTGTTCTCGGGCCGATATCTCCTCCGGTGCAGCTGTATCCTCTGGCTTGGGAGGCTCTTCGACAGTTCCACCGTCGGTAATCTGGTTGGTATCTTCCTGCGCATCTGCAGGTGGTGCCTGTTTGGGGTCGTCTTCAGCCACGGCTGCGGCTGCGGGATGTTCTTCTGCTGTTTTGCCATCTTGGTCAGGCTTGTCTTCAAAGGCTGGGGGGTCTTCAAGTTGCTTGTCCTCGACAGGTGTGGCCTCTTCCTCTGGTTTGCTGTCAGCGGTTTTGGAGCCTTTCTCTGGCTCGTCATGAGCTGCCGGTGCCTCCTCGGCCGGTTGATCTTCAGGTACTGCTTGCTCCTCGGCCGGTTTGATCTCACCCTCCGCCCTCGCTTCCGCCTCTGCCTTACTCTCCTGGGAAGAAGATTCTACCACTGGCTCGGTTTCTTGAGATTCGTCAACGGCAATAGGCTCCTCCGCTGGCGTCTCCGTAGTGGGCTCTTCTTCCTTGGGTTCGTCACTAGTAGATACGTCTGCAACCAACTTGGTATCGGAGGGGTCAGCTTTTTCTTCTGCCTTGTCGTCCGAAGTTCCGTTCTCGATCGCTTCCGAAGCTTCCGCTGGCTTGTCGTCAGTTGTAAGGGTATCTACTGCTGACGTCTCTCCAGCAGGGTTGGTTTCCTCCTTGGTTCCGTCTTCAGCCTCCGTGGCGCTTGCTCGATTTTCCTCTTGAGAGGTTTGAGTAACTGTATCCGTCGCTGGTTCTGCAGGTTTATCATCAGGTGCTTCATTCGGTAGATCGGTTGCAGTATCTGAGGACTTGTCCTTTTCGTCAGGGCCAACAACAGCTTCAGATGCCCCCTCAGGATGTTCTCCCTCAACCATTGCGTTGTTCTCTACTCCGGCCGGCTCAAGCGCCTCAGGCCCTGTCTCTGTTTCCGCTTCCTTCTTGTCAGAAGCTTCAGAGGCCTCCTCCGTTCCCTGGCCGTTTGCAAGTGCTCCTGCAGCTGGTGTTTCTTCGGAGGCCCTGACTTCTCCTTCTAGTCGACCTGACACAATATCATCGGTTGTTCCTGTCTCACCAGCTGTGATTTTGATCTCCTCGGGATCTTTCTCGGAGACGCTGGTATCATCAGCTGCAGGTTGTGTCGTATCCTGTTCTTTGTCGTTCGAAGCAGATTCATCTTGGTCTAGGTTGCCGACGGAGAGTGTTGATTCATTCTCTACCTTCTCGTTCGTACTTGATATCTCTTCAGCCGGGTCGGTCCTCTCTTCAGTAACGTGGTTCTCAGATACTAGTGGCTCTTCCTTGGAGGTCGAGGTGTTGTCGACTGATGCCGTGTCGTCTTCTGCCGGGAGTGCTGGCTCTCGAGTCTCGGTGTCGTTTTCGTTGGGTGTACTTTCGCTGATGCCCTCTGCCTCTTTAGTAGCTTCAGTGCCACTTGATGATATCTCTTGTGTGACTTCGTTGACGTCTTCCTTTGGAGTAACCTCTCCCTCAAGGCTCTGGGTTTCGCCATTCTCAATGTTGACTGTAGCCTTCGCCTCATCAAAATTGGATACGCTAGGAGCGCTAGAATCCTTATGATCTTCTTCGGGATCTCCCTTGGCGTCGGTGTCGTTTAGAGTCTCTAATTCGGGATCTCTATCTGCAGCAGGCTCAGAAGTATCTCCCTCGTGGGGGTTCAGCTCTTCTGACTTTTCTCCTAGAATTTCTGCATTGACCTCAGGCACTTCAGTCGTTTCATCCGCTGTCTTTGGCGCCTTCTCGGCGACTATATCGGACGATTCCTTTTCAGTATCATCTGTTGGTTCCTCCCCTGGTAGTGGCTCAGTCGCATCACCAGTGGGAGTGTCCGATTCACCGGCTTCCTTGGTAGAGATGTCTAGAGCAGGAGGTTCATCCTCCGGTTCCGTGGCTAGGGGTTCTATGGCTTCTCCTTCGGTCACCACTGGCTTATCCATCTCGACCGGCGCTGGTTCCTGCACAACAGGTTCGGCCACCAAGTCGCTTTTCGCATCCTCAGGCGGCTGCGTTGTCACTTCGGGAAGATTAGCACTGTTGTCTGCTTCCTTAGACGCATCTTCAGGCTCGCTCTTTTCCGCCGAGCTGTCGCCTTTCGCCTCCGTAACTGCATCTTTAGGCTCAACGTCCTTTCCTGCAGCATTCGTATCAGGACTGACGGTTGATGCAGGTTCTGCAGCCTCTCCTGGATCTTCTATAGTAGCATCGGGTTGTTCGTGCCCCTCTTCCCGTGGCTTCGATGACTCTTCCTGGGTCTCCCCAATCTCGCTATCCTTGGACTCAGCTGGGTCCAATTGCCTATCCGGGATATCATCACTGGAGCTTCCGCTTTCTGGAATCACTTCAGCTTGTTCCGTCGTGAGATCAGCAGCAGTAGGCTCACCGCTCTCAGGTTTGTCGGGGTTTTCGTCTTGAGAAGCTTTGGCCGGAGTGGTTTCGGTAATAGGGACGGTTTCAAGCTTCGATTCATCATCAATCAAATTGTTCTCGGTCTTTCCACCATTCTTGCTCTCTGTGTCCGAAGCGTCGAGTTCTTTATTGCTTGAATCGTCTGCAGGTGCGTCTTTTGTGGGCTCAGCATCAAGTTCGGCTTTTTGCGGTTCCTCCTTTGTAGAGGAATCTTCAACATCGGGCGAGATCACAGAGCCGGTTTCTACATCACTTCCAGCTTTCTCGGTCGGATCGATAGCCTCCTCACTCTTTCCTGTAGGTTCTGTTGTGGTTTCCGGGGTAGCGCCACTTGTGGTTGCAACGACAGTTGCCTCAGCCTCATTGGCCGTTTCCTCTCCAGAATCCGCCGGCTTCACAATCTCGGTTTCACCGCTACGTTCTGTCTCCATAGTTTCATGATTTGCCTCTGAATCATCGGCAGGGATAAGCTCAGCGGGTAGCGAGTCTTCTGGAGAGGCTTCGGGTTCAGTCTCGGTCTCGGGAGCAACTTCGTGAGGTTCGGTGGGAGATTCAGCTTCAGCTTTGCTCACAGTTTCTTGCTCAGTAACACCATCGAACCCAGGCTCTGCAGACGACTCGGGCTTTACATCCTCCTGAGTCGCAGCCTCATTCGAAGATCCGACTTCTGCTTTGACGGATTCATCTTTAGCAGCAGCAGACTCAACATCAGGCTCGGGCTGGGGCTCGGGTTCAGGCTGGGGTGTTGCGACGCCACTTTTCCCGCCCTTCTTCTTCTTTTTCTTCTTGTTCTTCTTGGCGGTCGTGGCAGTTGTGTCTTCAATGGCGGTGGCATCTTCTGTCGGCTTTGTTGCCTCGGAGGCCCCTTCTTTGGATATTTCCTCCTTGGGCGGTTCATCCTGAGTGATTTCTGCTTCAAGCCCAAGTGCTTCAGATGGTTTGGCATCAGTCACCTGGTCCTCTTCACGAGGCTTGTCTTCTGGTACTGAAGTTTCCTTGTCATTCGGCGAGGCAAATTCCGTCTCAGGGGACGAGCCATTACCGCCAGGGGATTCCTCCGTATCGACAGGAACAGCTGGAGCTTCCGTTTCGACAGGCTTATCATCGACACCAATAGCTGTTGTTGCATCGGTGCCTTCCTTATCGCCAGGTGCTGTTTCCTCTGACTTGACAGGGTCCTTGTTATCTCCAGCGTCCTCCGGCGATAGTGTTTCCTCGGGGATAGATTCGTCCTTCTCGTCCGCAACAGCCTCGCTCCCCCTTTCGGCTACTGGATCTTCAGCTGGGGTTTCTTCCGCTACAGCATCGACTCCTGCATCTACAGGACTTGCATCTTCTGATTCGGCGGTCGGCTCGGTAGCAGCGGCTGCAGTTTCATCTCCAGCGGAAGCATCGGATTCCAAAGCTGCTACGGGAGTGGTACCTTCATTCCCGTCTGTGGCGTTATGGTCGCTAGAATCGCCTATTGCCCCAGAAGTCTCAGCTGCTTCTGCAGTCTTACTACCCTCATCAGCGTTGGCAGCTTCAGGAGAAGCCTCTTCCGTGGGCAGCGCAGGAGTAGAGTCTGGGTTTGGTCTCTCCTCTTCGGCTGAAGCTTCCCCTGTGCGCTTTGGCTCAGAATCTGATGGCGGAAGAGGAAGTGAAGACGATATCTCGTTTGCCGGCTGAGGCTCAACCTCAGGTTGTAAGGCTTGGTCTTCTGCTGGAATTTCGCTAGTTGGCTTTGCTTCAGGCTTTGAGTCTCCTTCAGTTGTGGGTTCTTTAGCAGGTGCTAGATCTTCGGAAGAGGAGGGTGTGTCTTCTGCAGGTCCAGGTTCCATTTCGGATTCCGCAACATTTTCTCCTGTCGGGCTCTCATCTGTGTGCTTTGAGTTCTGCTCAGGATTCGCTTCTTCTACTTGGATCTCTTCCGTGAGCTTTGGTTCTTCGGCTAAACCTTCGACTACAGGATTTGCTTCTTCCTCTGCAGACTTGACTTCCTCTGCAGCCTTCACCTCTTCTGTTGAAGTTTCCTCTTTAGGCTTTAGATCTTCCACACAAGCTTGGTCCGCAGGCTTGGCTTCTTCTGTTGAGATTTCCTCTGTCGTTTTTGGGTCTTCCACTGGGGCACCATCGGTAGGCTTTGCTTCCTCCGTTAAGGAAGCTTCTTCTGCAGACTTGACTTCTTCTGTTGAGGAAGTTTTTTCTGTCGCTTTTCGATCTTCCACTGGCGCATCATCGGTAGACTTGACTTCTTCTGTTGAGGCTTCCTCTGTCGTTGTTGGAGCTTCTACTGGGGTATCGTTGGTAGCCTTTACTTCCTCTGTTGGGTAAGTTTCTTCTGTCGCTTTTGGATCTTCCACTGGGGCATCACCGGTAGGCTTTGCTTCCTCCGTTGAGGAAGCTTCTTCTGTAGATTTGACTTCTTCTGCTGAGGCTTCCTCTGTCGTTTCCACTGGGGTATCGTCGGTAGGCTTTACTTCCTCTGTTGGGGAAGTTTCTTCTACAGACTTGACTTTTTCTGTTGAGGTTTCTTCTGTCGGTTGTGGATCTTCCACCGAAGCTTCGTCTGGAGGCTTTACTTCCTCTGCGGGGGAAGCCTCTTCTGCAGACTTCGCTTCTGCTGTCGAGGTTTCTTCTATTGGCGTTGGCTCACTGACTTGTGTTTCTTCTGTAGGGTTCGAATCCTCCGCAGAAGCTTCACCTTTAGGCTTCACTTCTTCTGCTGGTGCACCCTCTCCTGCAGTCTCCGCATCCTCGGAAGTCTCAAGCTCCTCTCCAGACTTCGCTCCTTGAACCATCGCCACCTCTTCTAGGGAGGAAGGGGTCTCATCAGCAATTTTGGGATCAACTCCAAGTTCAGCGTCCTTGTTCTTCTCGGCCGGATCAACTGTCCTACTTCTCTTCTCTTCTTCTTCGTCCTCTATGGCTTTTGGTGATTCAGGCGTATCGTCCTTGGTATTGTTCGCGTCTTTCGATGAATGTGAGTGCTTGGACTTGTGTTGATGAGACTTTTCGGCTTTCGCAGCTGCCTTCTTCTTCTCCTCTCTCTCCTTCTTTTCCTTCTCCTTCTTCTTCTTCTTCTGATTCTTGTTCAGAGGCTTTGTTTCGGCAGCAGCTGTAGGCTTGTCATCACCATCGCCATCCTTCTCTGACGCCCCGGATTTTTCTGGCTCAACTGAGGTTTGGTCCTTAGCTGGAGACTCTTCACCGGGAGGAGCCTCCTCTGCTCCAGGTACTCCCTCTGTGGAGGGCGTTTCCTCAGTCACCGGAAACTCTTCCTTGGAGGGATCCGTTACAGGCGAGTCTTCTGTAGCCTTCTCCGCTAGTGCGGGCTCTTCGGGAGCTTCCTCTGACGCAGGTGCATCTTCTTTGATTAATACTTCGCCTGCCGTTGGAGCATCATCCTTTGGTGCCTCAATCGAAGGGTCTTTTGACTCGGGGATATCGACTGCGGACTTCTCACCCGAGATGCCTTCTTCGCTCGCCGGTTCATCATTTGGTGTATCGTCTGCGGGGCCTTCTGGTTGGGGCGCCTCTCCCTCTTCTTTGAGTTCGCCTTCTTGAGCTGGGGCTTCTTCTTTGACGGGTGTCGCTTCAGCCTCAGCAGCTGATGTTTCATTGGAAGAGGGAACCTCCTCAGGGGATGCCTCCTCAGGGGATGTTTGTTCCCTGGGTGACTCCTCCCTCTCCTCCTCCTTCTTTGACGTCATATCTTCTGCTGTTGTCTCTGTCTCGACAACTTCCTCTTCCGCAGTTGGTGAGTCTTCGTTGTTGCCCGTGTCCTGTGTTCCAGTCAATTCAGGTGCTTCAGTCTCCTCCTTTGCTTCCTCCTCTACCTTCCCCGCCTCCTTGCTCTCCTCGGCAGTTGGAGGTGGGGGAGCTGGCACAGGAGGAGGAACTGGAAGATACTTTGACTCCTTTTCCTTCTTCTTGCTCTTCTTGCTCTTCTTCTTGCTGGACATTGCGGCTGCTGGGGATTCATCATCTACTGGCGCTGGAGCTGCTGGAGGGTCTGGTGCTGGAGGTGGCACAAAGGCAGCTTCTGCAGCTGCAGCGGCCTTCTCTTTTTGCTTCTTCAACTTCTTCCTGTCTTTCTTTGAAAGTGGCTGTGATGGTGTAGGTGCTGTAGGCACTCTCATTAGTGATTGTTGTGTGTATCCGCCTGTAGGTGATTTAGTACAGAAGGGTCAAGGAAGGAAAACGAATGGCGATAAGCCCAGCTCACCTTCATATTCATCCTTTCCAGGATCATCCTCCGCATCTGAAAATTCGGGTCTGGAGTATTGGACATTTGAGAAATCGGAGAACTGTACATGCCCCCAATCAATTTGTGTCCTACTACCAGGGTAATAGTTGTAGCCGTAGCTGTAACTCATACTTTCTCTACCTTGTCCGCACCTGACATTACGAAAAGATCTCAATGACAAAAATCCGGGGAGCAACTCTATTATCTTGCTTCTTGGAGCACGCCAGTCAGGCGATCGGGTAGCTGCAGTAATGCCACCAAGTATTAGATTTCTCGAGGCCCTGAAGTTGTTAAGCCTCCTACCTACCTACCTAGGAAGTATGGGTCGGGG